>CAUYRH010089784.1:0-11624 GCA_963574655.1 Perodicticus potto
TTGAGACAGAGCCTCAAGCTGTCACCCTGGACAGAGTGCCGTGGCATCACAGCTCACAGCAACCTCCAATTCCTGGGCTCAAGCGAGTCTCCTGCCTCTGCCTCTCAAGTAGCTGGGACTACAGAAACCCGCCACAACGCCCGGCCATTTTCTGGTTGCAGCCGTCATTGTTGATTGGCGGGCCCAGGCTGGGCCAGCTCAAGTGTACGTGGCTGGCGCCTTAGCCTGTTGAGCCACAGGCACCGAGCCAGAATAAGGGTAGTTTTAACATACAGAACAGAATAGCATAGAGGAAAAGGATCAAAAACTACCTAACCACAGATGCAAAAAAATCATTGAGAAAAACACTCAACAAGCTAGGATTAGAAAGGAACTTCTTCAAAATGATAAAGGTCATTTATGAAAAACCCACAACTAACAGATTTAATAGAATAGAGAAAGCAGTCTTCAAGACCTTCATTTCAAGATCATAAACAAGAAAAAGATGTCCATTCCCTTCACTACTATTTGAAGTTCTACTAGTGATTCTAGCCAGAGAAAGCAGGCAAGAAAAAGAATATATACATGATTCAGAAAATCCTAAGAAATAGGGATAAATGAGCAAGGTTGCAGGAAATAAGATCAATATATGTAAATTTGAACTATATCAATACACTATCAATGAACAATTTTAAAATGAAATTAGAAAACAATGCCACTTATAATACCACCAAAAATAAAATACTTAATAAATTTAACAAAATAAATACAAAACTTGTACTCTGAAAACTATGACACTGCTGAAAGAAATTTACAAAGGTAAAAGATGAAAAACATCTTATGTTCAAGGATCAAAAGGCTTAATACTGTTAAAATGGCAATACCCCTAAAACTGATCTACAGATTGAACACGATCCCTATGATTATCCCTGCTAGCTGCCCCTTTTTGCAAAAATTGACAAGCTCATCCTAGCATTCATATAAAAATTAATGCAACATAGAATAGCCAAAACAATTTTGAAGATCTAATTTGGAAAGACTCACACTACTTGATTTAAAATTTACCAAAAGCTGCTGTGATCAATACAGTATGGTACAATTCTTAGGAGAGAGATATAGATCAATGGAACAGAACTAAGTACAGAAATACACCTTTACATTCATGGTCAAGTGAATTTTGACAATCGTGGCAAGACAATTCAATGGGGGGAAAGAATAATCTTTTCAACAAATAGTGCAAAAGACTAAACTTGGATCTCTTCTGTACTCTATATTAACTTAAAATAGACCATAAACTTAAATGTAAGAACTAAAACTATGAAACTCATGAGATACCACTTCATACCTATTAGGGTGGCTTTACCGAAAAAGACGAAGTAACAAATGTTGGTAAGGATGTAGAGAAATTGGAACCCTCATATGTTATGGGTGGGAATGTACAATGGTGCAGCCCACTTTGAAAAACGGTTTAAAAAAGCAGTTCTTCAAAATGTTAAATATGGAGTTAACACATGACCCAGCAATTCCATTCCTAAGTGTCTATCAAGAAACATAAAAACATATCCAAACAAAGAGTTGTACTAGAATGTTTACAGCAGCATTATTCATAAAAATCAAAAAGTGGAAACAACCCAAATGTCTATCAATTGATGAAGGGATAAATAAAACATGGTAAGTTCATACAATGTTGTTTTTATTTGACAACAAAAAAGAAACTAAAACTCACTGAATTATAAAGTTTACTTGGGTGAAATGTGTGTTAGATGAACTATATCTCAATTAAGATGTAAAATAAAATAAATGCAAAGTACCCAGGTGTCTACACCACAGCTTTCATGATGACTATGTGTAAAATGCACTGCCAGATATTTCACTATAGAAGACAGGAACTATGGGTTTTATAAGTATGTTTCAACATGCCTATATATTCAATCACAGGATGTTGTCTCAAAGCAGAAATTATTCAAATCAGGACTGACTGGGCCTACAACTAAAAAGGTCTGATGTAGGATCACAGTTAGTGGTCAGGGCCAAAGCAACCTCAAGTTTAGAAGGTCCACCTCACCAAAGCGCCATCACCTTCTAACTTAGAGCTGGCCCAGGGAGATTTCCGCTGAGTTGGGGCTCAGGAGGAACAATTGGGAAAACCACACCAGATGGGAAAAGCAACACCTCCAAGACCAGATTTTGAGAAGGGAAAATACATAAAATACAAAGGACTTGTTGTGGGAAAAAGCAGGCCTAAACAGAAGGCAAAATGAAACCAACAGGTTGATTTAGTGGTAAAAAAATCAAAACGCTAAAATCAAAGTATCATATTAAAAAATAAAGACATTATTCCATTCCTTCTTTGTATGCAAAACACTCCTGAGAGGAGATGAGGGGCAAAAAGAATAAACCACCAGGATTGAAATATATTAAAGGGGAAAAAAAGCAAAATATTTTATAAAAGTTCTTGAACTATCAGTTCAGGCTTGCAGTCCCAGCTACTCAGGAGGCTAAAGCAGGAGGATCGCTTGAGCCTTGGACCACATAGTGAGACCCTATGTCTAAAAAAATTGTTTTTAATTCTTAAAATATTTATACCTTTTCTGCAGTCATATTACAGCCCATGTCTCAGAGTTTAGACTGAGAAATCTATAGTCTTTAAATTATCAACATTATTCAGAAATGCAAATAACAATAAATAACATTTGAGTGCTTACTTTGCACCAAAAATTATGCTTAACTCAGTATCACCTAAGCTTCATTTTGATCCAATGAAGTAGATACTGTTAAAACTCTCATTTTTTTTTTTTTTTTTTTTTGAGACAGAGCCTCAAGCTGTCACCCTGGATAGAGTGCCCTGGTATCACAGCTCACAGCACCCTCCAATTCCTGGGCTCAAGCGAGTCTCCTGCCTCTGCCACCCAAGTAGCTGGGATTACAGGCACCCGCCACAACGCCTGGCCATTTTTTGCTTCCAGCTGTCATTGTTGCTTGGCGGGCCCGGGATGGATTCGAACCCGCCAGCTCAGGTGTACGTGGCTGGCGCCTTGGCCCGTTGAGCCACAGGCGCCGAACCAAAACTCTCGTTTTAATAGCAAGTAAACTGAGGCACAAACAGGTTAAGGTATTTGCTCAAGGATGTACAATTTTTTTTTTTTTTTTTTTGAGACAGAGCCTCAAGCTGTCGCACTGGGTAGACTGCTATGACATCACAGCTCACAGCAACCTCCAATTCCTGGGCTCAATCGAGTCTCCTGCCTCCGCCTTCCAAGTAGCTGGGACTATAGGTGCCTACCACAACACCCAGCCATTTTTTGGTTGCAGCTGTCATTGTTGTTTGGCAGGCCCAGGCTAGATTTGAACCCAGCAGCTCAGGTGTACGTGGCTGGCACCTTAGCCACTTGAGCCACAGGCGCCGAGCCAAGGATGTACAATTTTTAACTAGCAGTGTGACCTGAATTCAGATTCCTAATTGCCAAATCAAAAATCTTACCACCGTAGCAGTATGTCCCAAGTATACCATCAATGGCGCATAAAATGATTTTAGGTAGAATAAACAAATTGACTCATCTTATTTTAGCATCTACATATATAAACTATAAATAGCGTATCAATTTCATAATAGTCATATAAAGTTTTCTGTTGAACTAAATGTATAAAAAAATTTTACTCAAATTTTTAAAAGAAAGCTTGATAATGACCTGACCAGAAATATGGAAAAATAGAAATAGTCTGATTTTCAGAGGAGAAATTTAGAAGGCTTTTGTTTTCATTTTCCTAGAATTTCAAAGTTCCCAAAATGTTTATGTAAAATAAAACTCAGTATGCAAAAATTCTTCCTGTTCTAACCTTTCAAAACATATGCAATCACATTATTAAGTTTATTTTCCATTGGCTCATCTCACAGTATTTATTTATTTATTTATATTTCTCAGGGAATAGAACTTTGATTTCCTACAAGACAGGCAGGGTAAAATTTTAATATCCCCACCACTGTGCTCTTTCCCACCTCTGAATGAGCATCCTTCTAGTTCAGCAAGTAATTTCCTGACATGTATCACAATTTCTTTATCTTCATTTTATCCTATCTTATATCCTATAGCTCCAAGAATAGGATACCTAATTGTTTATTACAAGGTCCCAGAAATTCATTGCAAGGAAAAGGTCTGCGGGAGTCTGGTAGGCATATACAAGTATTTTTTAAAGGGTAAGTAATAAATGCTACTCCCTGAGGATTCCTCTGTATGTGATAAGTTGTCCACCTCTGGCACCCAAACAAAGAAACTGCAACCGGCAGAGAGATAATGACTCTTGTGTTTTATCCCGAAAAACCCTAAAGAGTCACAGACCTAGCCCAGGTACTCCTGTTTCCCATGATCAGACACTTCTAATGTCCTAGAGATAGTATCAACAGGCAAACAAAAGCCATGTCTGGCTTTTCCATAGAGTGAACAGAACACAAAAATTCTCTGCACATTTAGGCAAGTCCTCTGACAGCTCAGAGGTCCCTATACCATTCTAATGACCTCCAGATGCCAGCCAGCAACACACAGGGTGCCCACACCCACCTGTGCATGTTCCCATTGGTGGTAAATGACTGGCCACACACGGTGCACTTGTACGGCCTCTCGCCAGAGTGCACTAGCATGTGGCGATCCAGGGAGCTGGCTGAGCTCAGTGACTTCCCGCAGATGCTGCATGAGTGGTCAGCTCCTCCAGTGTCCGTGTTGTGCTGTAGAAAGCAATTATCGCAGTGGTCACTTAAGATGGGTGAAAAACATGGCTACTAGCAAATGCTGATCCAGAACTCTACTAAAAAAAACCAACCAAACAAACAAAAAACAGTGATGTTCCTTGGCTATTACCTTCTGTTTCATTTTAAATATCTTCCCAATGGACCAAAAAGTTCAGTAACACAGGCAAATAAATATTTTGTATGATCTTCCATTCTCACATGTTCCTGTTTAGAAAAATACTTCTATCGTAAGGCTCAGAGAGAACTGGGGTCTTGTAGGTCTTTTCTTGAAAGATATGTAGATTAACCAACCACATATATTAACTCCTCTGAGTAAGACTCTAAACAATGAAGCAAGTATGTAAAATTCCATCCTCATGGCTTGGCGCCTGTGGCTCAAGCGGCTAAGCACCAGCCATATACACCTGAGCCAGCGGGTTCGAATCCAGCCCCGGGCCCACCAAACAACAATGACGGCTGCAACCAAAATATAGTCAGGTGTTGTGGCGGGCGCCTGTACTCCCAGCTACATGGGAGGCAGAGGCAGGAGAATCACTTGAGCCCAGGAGTCGGAGGTTGCTGTGAGCTGTGATGCCACAGCACTCTACCCAGGGCAACAGCTTGAGGCTCTGTCTCAAAAAAAAAAAAAAATCCATCCTCACATTAAGAATCAACATCTCTTCTTCAAATTTGATGACTCGGGCCTGTTGTCAGAGAAAGAGAACTGAAACCTGCATGGAGTCAAGAGTTCTGGCCTCTGCAATGTGGTAAGAAGGAACAATTCTATCCAAACCCAAGTTACTTTAGTAACCTGATGTTGTTATTCAGTACTCTGTTATGAGTTTAACAGATCATCATTCCTTCACTGTTCCATCCATATTCTGTCACGATTCAGACACTGAAGAAGGGGGAGAAGGCGAAATCTCATAATCAAGGAGAAAAGCTAAAACACATTACAAATCAGGCAATTCTCTGCTACATTTATACCAATATTAAAAAAAAAAACAAACGAGAGGTTGCACCTACAACCTCATTATACAGCTAGGGATTTGGTTTTGTTAACAAGCCATATGGAGTGAAAAGTCGTCTGTAATATGCACACCCAGTTAACTAGATGTCCATGAAATTCTGAAAAGGTAACACGTATTGACCTGGCGCTTTGTCACAAAACATGAACACAAAAAAATCCTTTTTTTCCCATAACCAACTCTCAAAAAGTTATTAAAACACTAAATCTAAATTAAGCATAGCCACAACGTATTCATTAAAATCTGATCACCTTGCTTTCCATTAATGAAGACTAACTTTAAAACAAAAATAGAAAAGCAGCCACCCACCTGGCGAATGTGCATAGTCAGCTGGTGCTGGGTGGTGCAAATCTTTTCACACAGGGGGCAGTTATAGGAAGACTTCTCCTCTTTCGTTTCCTAAAAAGAGAGATTTAAAGGAAGATAAATTTCAAATCATGGTGAACTAGTACCTCTTCTTTCTGTAACAAGCAGCTGTGTCTAAGCGGCTGAGAGCAAGGGCTCTGGAGCCTGCCCAGATGTGAGCTTGGACAGGTCACTGTCCTGTCTGCCCTTGGTTTCCTCATTCCAAGATGGGAATAACAACCATCTACCACAGTGTGCTGTGATGCAGATTAAATTAACACATGCAAAGCACTACAACAGTGTCTGGTTCATAGTGAGTGCTCAATAAATACTAGCATTCTTCTCAGACATTGTTTAATTATAAATTAATCCTCTGTGATGGCAAAAAATTAACTGCCAAGGAAGAGCTGAAAGGGAATACTTTTCTCAAGTCCCACCCAGGCTCCAGGCATTTTCACTGGGTTTCAAGGCCCTGAAGAGGTAATGAAATTCTCATCTCATCAGAGAAATCCAGCCTAACGAGTGGGAGTGAGAGTCCTCAGCAACCAGTGTGAACCCAGTGGGGACGAGATGGCTCCTCTGCTCACTGCTGGCAGCTGCACGACGCTGTTCATAAATAATAACTAAAACTATAAAAAGGAGAAATCTGTCCGTTATCAAGACCTTGATAGCAATGACAAGCGAGTGACAAAGAACCTGATCACTACCTGCTGAGGTAGCTCACTTTATGTTCCCTCAAAACAGACAGTACAAGCTGTATGCTTCAAGCAGTATGCTTTACATTTTTAAGGAAAAAGCCAACCCCCTTCACACTCCTCTGTTACAGCTCCTACTTCCAAGTAATTCTAGAGAATTGGAAGACATGCCCACCACTGACTTCTCATCCACACAGTTAAGCACCAGGGGTCCCTGTTCCCATTCTCCAAACCTAGCTAAACTGAAGGTGAGCATCTCCTCCAGGAATCTGGAACTGAGACACGGACTAAGATCAGTGGGTTTCCAAAGATCAGCCTTTTGAAACACACACGTCTAGACCAGATTCCTAACACGCTGAATCAGAATCATGGGGGAGGGGAAGAGTTACACCTCAGATATCTGCTTGTCTCACAAGCTCCCCAGAAGACGCTGATCTGTGCCCAGGTGTGGAGATGACTATATTACTAGTTGGGTGACCGTGATCACTGAATTGAGGGTTCAAGTAAAGTTGGGGCCAGGCCCCAGCACCTTTGCAAGCCCAAGCCATGAGAAAGCAGCTGCAGAAAACAAGGCTAACGAAAGCAGAAGACCAGGCAGCCTTGGGCGTAGAGAGGTCGGCACTGACTCTGGGGCTGGATATTCTGTCCAGGCTACAGATCACTTCCTGTCCTCGGGCATCTTTCAAGAGGTCTCTTTTTTTTCTTGCATGCATTTAAATAAGTTTCCATCCCTTGCAAATAATACCAATTATTGAGCACTTACTATGTGGAAAACTCTGTATATACAGAAATGTCAGGTTTTTTTCCATAACCACTAAGAACAGCCATTATAATGAATCCCATTTTCTGGACAAGGAAACTGGGTATAGAGAGATAAGTAACCTGTTCCAAGTCAAAGAACTATTAAGTAGTAGACACAGCATTAAAACTTAGGCCAGCTGCTCACAGCCCATGCCCTAAACCACCATGCTATATAAAGTATAACCCCAAAATGGATTAACCCCAAGGCACAGAAAGGAAACACCCTTGTGGTTGCTCATGAGATGATGAAAATAAAAGTCACCCTGAAGACTATAAAAACAAATGGCGCCATAAACCAGATGGGTGGTGTGAAAGCATGACCATGTCTCGTTTAGAGCAAGCTTCTCTCTCACTCCTCGTCAAAGACTAACAATTCTAATTCTAAACAATAGGAACCTTTTCCTAATCAGTAAAACTGGGTCTGAAGACTAGGTATACTATACTTTTTCATACTCTAAAATTAAAAAGAATTAAGAATATAAATTCTATGTAAGTTGAATACTGGACCTACCAAAAAACATTCCCAGCCTCACCCACCTATCTGCATACTTTTAGTCCTCTCAAAGGTATAATTGTGTGTTACATGTGACAGAGTGTTATACCTTCTCAACCGAGCACTACAGACAGAATGGAGATAGCCAAAAACCTCACAGAAAAACATAAAATTAAAAGCAAAAGCAACAAGATAATGAGGGCTATCTCAGGGCCAGGCCAAAAGTTGGGCAGAGTTCAAAATCTGGCGGGTTACGATTGTTAAATTATTAGATCAGCAATTATATATGCTTTGTGTGTGTGTGTGTGTGTTAAAGAGACAGGAGTCTCCCTATATTGCTCAGGCTGGTTTTGAACTCCTAGGCTTAAGGGATCCTCCTGCCTTAGCTGGGATTATAGGCGTGTACCACTGAACCCTGCTAATAATACATACATAATTTTTTAAATGTTTAAAAAGACTGACCAATACAATGTAAAAGTATCTTAAAAAGTTATGCCTCAGGTGGCAAGCCTGTTAAGGAGAAAAACTTTTTTAAAAAATTCATCTGTGTTTACCTTGAAGTAGATACCAGACAAACTGTGCAAATGGATATTGACTCCGTCCGTAGATCATTAACTGACACTCAAATCTTCTCTGAGGCTGGCAGTGGAGCACTACAGATTATAGTACAGGTCCACAAAACCCCAGGTGGTGTGGGAGGACGTCTGTAGACTCAGATTTCATGCAGGGTGTCCCAAAAGTTACCATACAATGGGAAAAGCTACATGTACCTTTATTTACAAAATATTACAAAATATTTACACAATATTCTCTATTTGTTGGCCACCTCTTCCATTTTCCCTATGTATGGTGACTTTAGGGGCAACTTTGGGGACACCTTGTATTTTAAGATAAACCAAACAGAAAAGAGAACATTGTGATGCTAGAAGAGAGGCCCTGATGGAGAATTCTGAATCCAGTTATTGCAGCCATGCTGGTGGAAGGAGCATATTTCCTGAGCTGAAAGATAAAATTAGCAGCTAATGTGATAACTAACCATTCCATAATGAAACAATCTGGCACCCTGGTCAGCGTGCGGCTGTGGCTAATCTGTCCTGGAACTCTGAGCTCGCACTGATGGGACTTTCCCTAGGCTCGCTCTCTCTCAGCCCTCCCCATCCAGTCTCTAGGTATGAAGATGCTTCCTTTGCCTCTGAACTTTCTCCTCATTGTGTTTTGCTTTTTCAGGTTAAGCACTGTATTTACCAGGCTACCTCTGACTCAGACCTCCACTTGAAGACCAAAGCCAATGCACCAAATCCTAGAGGAGAAAGGAGAGCGACGGACGCACCCTGGCTGGCCTGCACACTTGCTTGCTCACACATGGGGAGGCAACCTCCCCTGAGCAGGAGGCACAGGAGGCGCTGTGGGCGCCCCTCAGGGCCCTGACTACCAAATCTCAACTACAGCCTGGATTTGAGCCAACTCCATGTATTTAAAGGAAAGCTTTTTGCAAATACTATCCTTTCTCCTAGTAAAGGAGAGAAAGATGAGAAAGATGACTTGACTATCTTATTCATCCTGAAATACCTGGCACCTGGCACAGAAACTAGCCGAAAGTAGGAACTGGATATATATTGTTTGATGGGTAGAAAGATGGATGGATAGATGGATGGACAGACAGTCACATGAGAATGGAAATAAACCTTTTCTTCTTAGAGCTAGCAATCCTTCTCGACTCAGGCCACAGTCTGAGTATTTTCTCAGGCACCCATAGGAAGAGAGGCACACGGAGACAAGGAAAAAAAGAGAGAGAGAGTGAGGAATCAATGTTCCAACCTAAAACATCACAGAACTCTGCCAATTTCTCAGCCTTGAGCAAGGTGTGGAGCAATGCACACTCCTACACACGGGGGAGTGGAGTTTAGGGCTGGTACAATTTCTCCTGGAGGGCAAGTTGTATCCAAAGCCTTAATTAAGGTCTACTTCTAAGAATTAATAGAGGCGGTGCCTGTGGCTCAAAGGAGTAGGGCACCAGCCCCATATATGGGAGGTGGCGGGTTCAAACCCCACCCTGGCCAAAAACTGTAAAAAAAGAAAAAAAAGACTATAGAAAACCCTCACAGTTGTGTACTCAGCGAATTCTGTATAAGGATAGTCACAATAGAATTTTTAATACAAAGGAAAATAAATTCATAAAAGTCCAAAGAATTCGCTTTCTCATCCATCCCCAGTTCCTAGACAAACTCAGAAGACCATATTCTCTACCAGGGTTTACTATAGCCACCAATAAATCAGTGAAACCAAAAAGTAAACATGAAGAAGCCAATTTATAGTCTATGGATTCAGAGAGAAAATGAGAATTATTCACCCTCTGCTCTCCTCCTTGACCTACCCTTTGTTGAACCATACATAGCAACATATGCCATCAACATAGCAACGACTTTTCAAAGTGGCCAACTGTGCATTAATGTAAAGATTCACCGTTTTTCCCAATAAAGGCAACATGAATTTTTAAAATACCATTAATCTTTCCTAATCTCATCTATGTACTCATTCTCCCATTTCCTGATCTAATGCCCACTGAAAATTCAAAAAGAATAAATAGTATCTTAAGTGGAGTCAAATCTGTGCTTTTTCAAGGATGAAAAGCTGAACAGCAGCCCCAGCACAAACAGTACTAATTTACCACCTAATCTGAACACAATTAAAAAAAAAAAAAAAAACCCAAGGAGGTGGCTTTGAAAGCCCAGTGAAGCAGCTGTATGAATAAGGAAAAAAACTGCATCCCAGTAGAAGAATCAGTTATGTTCTCTGCTGTGGCCCTCATGTGAAGAAAGCTTGCATTCAAATCAAATGGTGAGGCCAAGAATAAGGGTGCTTTCACCAGCATTGACTCCATAGCAAAGAAAATTTACTCTGTGAAAGCAAAAATGATTATGGCCTCTGGGAATGTCTGTTTCTTTCTTTTTTTTTTTTTTTTTTTTTTTTGAGACAGAGCTTCAAGCTGTCACCCTGGATAGAGTGCTGTGGCATCATAGCTCACAGCAACCTCCAATTCCTGGGCTCAAGCGAGGCTCCTGCCTCCGCCTCCCAAGTAGTGGGACTATAGGCACCCGCCACAACGCCTGGCCATTTATTTTTTGGTTGCAGCCGTCATTGTTGTTAGGTGGGCCGGGGCTGGATGGAACTCGCCAGCTCAGGTGTACGTGGCTGGCACCTTAGCCCGTTGAGCCACAGGCACTGAGCCGGAATGTCTGTTTCATTCCTAACACTTCCAGTGTTTTCTCTCAGGAAGCAGGGGAATGCCTCCTTATGTTCTCACAGACTGAACCCACCAGATGTCACCACCCGGAGCACAAATGCTTACCTGGTTCCTTCTGCCAATCCGGTTTGGTCCTGGAGGCTTCCCAGGGGACCTGATGCTCTGCGGACTCCCACCATTCTCAGCGACCTTCCCTACACTCATTACCGCTGACATCATGGTATTGATGGAAGACAGGTCTGAACCTTCCAAGCCAACAGGCAAACTTGACGTCATTGGGACAAGGGTTTAAGCTTCTAAGAAGCCTCTGCCATAA
>CAUYRH010089786.1:0-17377 GCA_963574655.1 Perodicticus potto
ACCTATTTCCCATGAATTCAAAAGTCAGTCAACACTTTATCACATTCAATGGCAAGTTGCCCCCCACTGAGCTACGAGAACCTTTTCCCTATGAATTCATGGCACAGTAGATAAAAATAATAGGCTACTGCTACTGTAAAAATATTTCTTGTTCATTCACTAAAAGTGTGATTTTTTTTCCCCCTCAAAGAAGTATTAAAGCAGATTTTAATGTGTCATAAAAAAAAAATAAAATAAATGTACATCATCCATTAACATTTTAATAATAATAAAAAAAAAAATCTCAAACCCTCAGAAACCAGAAATATCCTCCTCATATGTTGGTCACACAGAGTTAGTCACCTATCAAGCCCAGTCAGGGTGCTGTGCTACACAAATTCAAGGCACACCTGTCACATTCTAATCCATGTGAATGTTGTCCCTTGGATTTGTACACAGCCTGTGCAGCCAGCCACTCGGTGGCCCTGAACTCAGTTGTTCCACATGGGAAATAATACTGAAGCAATAACTGGTCCGGCTATATACAAGCAACATCAATCAGCTTGAAAAGTTAAATTACCCATGGTCAATATAACTAATAATAACAACTTCTTCATACTCAACATAACTGTGGTAGTTATGTACTGTCAAATTAGCTAGGCCGTGACTATGTTTTCCCAAACTCCCTTCCCTCCATGGTTGCAAGTTGTCATTTGCCACAGGTCAAACATGAGATATGAAATCCAGAAATGCTATGCTCTAAGTTAAGTGCTTTTGTTAATCACACTATGACTTAAATACAAATACAGAGTCACATCCCCTCAAACTACTTCTAAGACTCAGAGTCCCTTGAATAAAGGAGAGGCTAGATGAATGCTGCTATATATCCAAATATGCACACTACAAGTCTTCCCTTTCCACAAAGAGAACTGCAGCAATTTACTACGGTGATTATGTACTGGATGTTTTTCAACCACGTCTTCAAACTTTCTCCAAGCTAATAGTAATTCCCAAAGATCCAAAACCCCACTGTGTTCCACCAATCAGAGCAGGAGCTTACGGGAAATCAGACAATCGAAAACTTCTAAACTAGGTCCATTCACAGTGAAACTACTGGGTCCCCAAACCCCACTGTGGTAACTTCCACAGTTCTAGAACACACACTTGAATACACACACCCAGCATCTGCCAGCACGTACATATTCATTCCCAGGTTTGTGAGTTAAGTGCTATGATACTGGGAGAGGGCAAGTGGAAGCCATTCAACTACTTGGAGTTACTAAAATAGTACTGCTTCCTGGAGGAATGGGAGAGATTGGTGCCACCACAAAGAAATTAGAAGATGCAGGAAATTCCTACCACATCTTCATTCAACTCCCCGACTTGGCCTGTGCAGAAGATAGATGAATCTTCTTCTAAAATGACAGTAAGTTATCGAAACATAATTAGTTGGCAATGTCAATTACAGCTGTTATTCTTCATGTGGTTTCTTTGCTGGATCAAATCAGCACACCCCCTGGCACTTGGTATGACACTATTGAACTGGTGAATGCTTTTTTCTCTATACTTGTTACTAAAGAACATCTGAGGCTTTCAACCTCAGTACTAAAGACATTTGGGGCCATATAATTCTTTGTTGTAGAAAACTATCTTGTGTATTATAAGATGTTTAACAGCGTCTCTGGCTTATATTTACCAGATGCCAGTAGTACCTCAACCCTCACTTGTGATAACTAAAAATGTCTCCAAACACTGGCAAATGTTTTCTTGGTAAGCAAAATTTCTCCCAACTCAGAATCACTGATCTAGTCTAGAGGGATCTTTATCACCTTTTCTTCCACATAGCCACATATTGGTCCACTATGTTGATAGTATGCTAACTAAATCTCCTCTGCAGAAAGTAACAAGGTCTGTACTCCACAGAGAAATAAGCATGCCAGAGGGTGAGAAATACAAGTATATCCCACAAAAATTCAGGGGCCTGCTTCCTCAGTGAAATTCCTAGGATTCCCAGTGGTTAAAAAAGAATTCACTGCACCTGGGCCCTTCAAGCCTTAAGAAAGGACGCCATGTATGCTGATTTTGAAGGCAACATATACTTAATTAGCATTATAGGTTCTTCAAAACCTTGCCAGTTGTGAAAGGGACCTAGAACAAGAGGAGTCTGCAACAGGCCTAAGCTGTCACGCAAGCAGTCTGCCACTTGAACCCAGAAGAGTCACTGTTGCTTGAAGGTTAAGTGTTTGTGGCAGACAGAAATCCAGTATTGAGCTTTTGATGGGTTCCTTATAAAGTGAACTTCAATTCAGATTTTCAGGATTTTGAAGCAAAATATGCCATTCTTTGCAGATAACTCTTTTCTCTTTAAGGGAAGCTGCTACTGGCTTGCTATTCAGCCCTAGGAGAGCTTGAAGAGTTGCCCAAAGGCTACCAAGTTGCCATTCAACATAAGCTTCCCATTATGACCTGGGAACTATCTGACTCATCAAGCCAAAAAGTTGGGCATATCAGCAATATTTCATTATCAAATGGAAGTGATATAATGATATTTTAGATAAGGTTTGAGTAAGTCCTAAAGGCACAAGATGTCCCAACCTATACTCTTGCTATCCTACTACACTAATTATTCTGCCTATAAATCCATACCTATGGCCTCATGAGGAGTACCCTATAACCAAATGATCAGGGAAGAAGGAAATTCAAGCCTGTTTACAGCAGCTTTTGCACAGTATGCTGCTACCATGCAAAAATGGACAGGTGCAGTAATACAGTATCACTCTGGGGTGGCAATAAAGGAAGAGCCTGGGCAAAAATTTAAGCAGTATACCTGGTTCTTTGTTTTTCTAAGAAAGAGGGCATAAAGTATGAATATACAGAGATTCACAGACTAGAGCCAATAGTTTGCCTAAATGATCAAGGACTTAGAAGGAAAATGATTTGAAAATTAATGACAAGGAAGAAGTATATGAACAGATAGCACAGAACAATATTGAGCTCCCAAAATGGCACCATTCCTGTAGGATAGGGTGGGAGAAGGTTAGTTGGTAACTTGGTGACAAGCCAATTATATTTGGACTATTTTCATCACAGAAGGGTTGGGGGTAGTATTTTGTCTATTCTCAATGTTTATTCTCAGTGGAACAGATACCTGCTGTAGATAGCGATTTGCCTTGTCTGTACACAATGCTTATAACAAGACCTCTGTTGGTGAACTTACCAAATAAATTTCACCATCTTTGTATTTTCTTTTTTTTTTTGAGACAGAGACTCAAGCTGTCACCCTGGATAGAGTGCCATAGCATCACAGCTCACAGCAACCTCCAATTCCTGGGCTCAAGCGAGTCTCTTGTCTCTGCCTCCCACGTAGCTGGGACTACAGGCACCCACCACAACGCCCGGCCATTTTTTGGTTGCAGCCATCATTGTTGTTTGGCAGGTCCGGGCTGGATTCGAACCCGCCAGCTTAGGTGTACGTGGCTGGCGCCTTAGCCAGCTGAGCCACAGGCGCCGAGCCTCATCTTTGTATTTTCTTTCTTTTTTTTTTTTCGTGACAGAGTTTCAAGCTGTCACCCTGGGTAGAGTGCTGTGATGTCACAGCTCACAGCAACCTCCAACTCTTGGGCTTAAGCGATTCTCTTGCCTCAGCCTCCCAAGTAGCTGGGATTACAGGCTCTCGCTACAACGCCCAGCTATCTTTTGGTTGTAGTTTTTATTGTTGTTTGGTGGGCCCAGGCTAGATTCGTACCCACCATCACTGGTTTATGTGGCTGGTGCCTTAGCCGCTTGAGCTACAGGCGCTGAGCCCATCTTTGTATTTTCTTACCATCATAGTATTCCACACAGCATTAAGCAAGGAACTCACTTTATAGCAAATGAAGCATGAAAATAGGATCATGCTTAGAGAATTCACTCTCTTACTATATCCTCCAATACCCTAAAACAGTTTACTTGATAAAACAAACTCTTGAAGATTCTGTTATGATGCCAGATGGGTGAAACAATTTATAAAGCTGGGGTAATATCTTGCAGGATGCAATGTGTACTTTAAATCAGTGACTAGTATACAGTGCTATTTCTCTCGTAACCAGGATTCATAGGTTCAGGAATCAAGGTAAAAAAAAATGGGAACAGCCCCTTTCACTATTACCTTTAGTGATCTACTTGCAAAAAAATATTTTCTAGTTCCTGCAACTTTGGGTCTAGAAGTCTTAGTGCTAGAGAAAAATGCTTCCACCAGTAATGGTCCATTAAACTGCAAGTTGAGACTGTTTCATGGCAGTGAATGAACAGGCAAAAAAGAAGGTTACCATACTGGCTGAGGTGACTGATCCCTACCATCAAGGAAAAATTTTGTTACTTAACATCTATAAGGAGTAGTATATCTAAAATGCAGGAGATCCTCTTCTTAATTCCATGTCCTATGGGATGAGTCAACAGAAATTACAATAATCCAAACAGGCAAGACTTCTATGCCCCAGACTCCTCAGGAATAAAGGGTTCTGGGTTACACTTCTTCTTTATTTGGATGTGAATATATACGTATATACATATACACACACACACACCCCCCAATTCTTTTCTTTTCCTCTTTAATTTCCCTTCCCATGTCCCTATCACTCAACATTAACATGTTAACATTAGCTAACTTGCTATGTCAATATTGGAGTTTGAAGGGCAGTGTTACTGAGAAGAGAAATGAACATCACCCAAAGATGGATTAAAAACACTTTGTATCTTCTTTTGAGAAGAGAGTTGACAGTTTCTGGTATACCTGGAATAGGTGCATCAAGTTAAGCAAAAGAATAACTGTTATTATCTTTATTTAAAAGTTAAATATGGTTAAGAGAAGTGTAGCCATATCCCACACCTAAAAGAGATGGCCACGCTGACCAGGGATAGACTGTGAGGGCTTCCAGTGTGTTAACTTAGTGAAGCTGGAGCTCTGTTTCCCAGAATTCCCTTCCCTCTATGGTGTTGGATTAGTACTAGCCACAGAAATATGCACAAGATTTAGAAGGCAGAAATGAAAACAGTCACCATTCATATGGTCTGAAGGTCACTGCAGGGCCAGACACAGCTGTGCTAACGCCTACGACATAGCTGATGTGCTAGAATGCCTCATGGACATGGAGCAGCAAGCACCCAGGCCTTGCAGCTCCTTCAACTCCCACTTGTTCACCAGATTAAGCTGCTCTGAATCATGTTCCAGAAGAGTGGGAAATTCTCTGATGAAGAGCACCAGCTTATCTTCAGGTCTCCTGTCTGAGAGGTTGGAAAGCAGTAAGAGACAGACATAAGTTCCAGTTTATCCTCACAGGTTCTAATTTGTACTTGTTCTTCCCTACATCACATTCATCTTTCCATTCAGACTGATGGCCCTGTAGATTCCAGCTTCTTAATACCAGACTCTGAAGCTGCAACAGTACCAGAATGCTTAAGCAGTTCCCACAATTGTACAAATCCCATATTAAAAGACTTATTCTAGGCTGTGCCTGTAGCTCAGTGGGTAGGGTGCCAGCCACATACACCGGCGGGTTCGAGCCCGGCCTGGGCCAGCAAAAGCAACAATGGCAACTGCAACAAAAAAACAGCCGGGTGTTGTGGCCGGTGCCTGTAGTCCTGGCTCCTAGGGAGGATGAGGTAGAAGAATCCGTTCAGCCCAGGAGTTTGAGGTTGCTGTGAGCTGTGACGCCACAGCACTCTATCCAGGGCGACAGCTTGAGATTCTGTCTCAAAAGAAAAAAAAGACCTATTCTATTTTGCTCACAGGATTCTTCTTTCCTGACTGAACTATGACGCAATAATATTCATATGTTGCAATGTTCTTACTTTTAAAAGATAGTTAAACATGAGATTGTATTTCTAATTTGTCTCTATTATGTAAACTTGACTAAGGTGAAATTAATTTCCTCAAATTAAAAAAAATACCTATCAAGCCTATCTTTAAGATACCTATTTTTAAGAAAGGTACCTATCTTTAAGAAAGATAAAGACAAATATCTTTCCTTAAAGGGAAGCAGGACAAAAATAAAATTAGAAGAACTTCTCATAACTCCACAATAACTCTACTCATCAAGCTATTACCTATAATTTCCAAGAGGCAAAAACATAAGCATTATGATTTAGAAAAGACACCACTAGAAGACCATTATATTCCAGTCGACACAATGACATTATCACAATTATCTTGAATCTACAAATCCCTCACTTAAGACCTGCCTTTATATTTGGGTTCAGTAAAATCAATGCAGTCTGAAGAGAGATTCCATTAGAAGGTTTAAAGCAGTAATCAACTCAAGTATATTTGTTCTCAGACCCCAAAATGAATGTATTATGAAGAAAGGGTAAGCATGGGAGAAAGGGAAGCCCAAGAACAAATTTAATTGTGTATCTTCATCACTGTGGAACAGGAAGAATAAAATCCTGATCAATAACTGCAAATTTTCTCATCGCCTTGGTTTTGATTCCTTGCTTCTTTGGTACCATTAAAGAACACCTACTATTATATAGTAACTTAAACTCTAAAACCATCCCTTCAGGTATATATTTATCTTCATTTTTACAGATAAGGAAAAACATCCAGTGTTAAACTCCTTATAAATGGCTAAAGTGAATACAGACCCCCATAATATCTTATCTACAGCTTGAACTTTTAAACATTATATTAATATAACCCCACAAGTATGACTATTCCCACTGAGGACATCCATGTCACGAAACAACTGTCCTCCTCTGCACTCTGCTCTAATTTACTGTTTACCAAACCACCTGCAGATAATTCAGTTTTCCATTTAGCTTTCTTACACTTAACATGAACATTCAAGTAAACCAGAAAGTCACACTTCATATCATCAATTTAATACTTTTTCTTGGTATAAAAAAGAATATAAACCCATGACTTACAATGCAGAAATTTTAAAAAAAGAGGCCAGGCATGGTGCCTCACGTCTGTAATCCTAGCACTCTGGGAAGCCAAGACAGGAGGATCACTTCAGTTCAGGACTTTGAGACCAGCAAAAAATAGAAATATTTTCTACACTAAAAATAGAAAAACTAGCAGGGTATTGTGGCACCTGTAGTCTTAGCTACTCGGGAGGATGAGGCAGAGGATTGCTTATGCCCAGGAGTTTGAGGTTGCTATGAGCCAGTCTAAGGCCATGGCACTGTAGCCTGGGCAACAGAGTGAGACTATGGAAAAGAAAAGGAAAAGAGAAAAGTAAGGGAGGGAGGGAGGACAGAAAATTATATATAATCCAGTAACTCTTAGATTAACTTAAAACTCTGGCATATTTACCTCTTCCAAACATTATCTGGATGTAATAATAACCATAGCAGCAACAGCTGCTTATATAGCAGTTTATATAGCTTCTAATAGGTGCCCTTATTCCAAGGGCATTATCTGTGTTCAATTAGTTACACCTTACAAAAACCAAATAAGGGAGACACCTTTGTTACTCCATCAGATAAAGAATCTGATGCATAAAAATATTAAGTGGCTTCCAACAAGTGATAACTAATAAATGAAAGAGCTGGGATTTGAACCCAAGGAGTCTAGCTTCAGAGCATGTGCTCTTAACTAAGAAGTTATATTGCCACTGTAACTGAATTATGGTATACAAGGACAATTACCCCTGTTTCCCACACAAATACAGGCAGAGGGCGGAGATACAGAAGCCAGACAGAGGGAGAGGCACTACTTCCTAACATAGTCTCCAAAATCTCAAAAAGCTTCTCTGGGAGGGTTTTTACTACACTTACCGGAAGATATTACTAGTAGGGAATTAAAAAGAAAAAATGTGCCTAAATTAAATCTAAAAATATTGTGTTAAATTATTTTCCAAACCACCCAGATCTTTCATTCCCTTAAGTACAAAAATGTTATAATAAATTCATGCCAGAAATTACAGTAGATGTTTGTTCTTTAAATCATTATATTTGATTTAATTTAACACTCTAGTAGCCAGAGCTTTAAGACCTTTAATTCAGTTATATTTAATAAGTCTAATAAAATTCAGTAACAATACCCTGAAGAAAGCTAATAATCATATCAATTTAAATGTCAATACGCTTTCTAAATAAGTTTTTTCAAGCACACTTAAATTTAAACTGATCACATTAACTTATGAATATGAATGCAAGGAATCTCTCCAATACACTTAAAAGTTCATTAAAAATGACCAGAATTTAAAAAGCATCTACATACCATTGCCTTATATTCTTAAAGTACTTTAATATTTTCAGAGACTGAGTAAATCTTAATAGTATACATTTACTAGACACCCAGTAAGTTGCTAACTACGTGCACAGCACTCTGCTAAAGTACTATTAGGAAGGAAATGTACTTTATTGACATATTCTTGCTGTTGTTAATCCAGCACAGCAAGCAATCCTACAAACTGCAGACACCACTGCTTGCTTAATATAGCAATCAGTAATAATGTACTTACTGTACTCCTGTCTCAAGGAGTTTGGGAAAGATTTAAGAAAATTATACTACAGTTTGAAAGTATGGTCACAAAGCACATACAAGGTAGATTTAAGAAGGCAGTAAGTGCTTGGTTCTGGCAAAAAAGCAAAGTAGAGTTTCCTTGATATATTTTTCCCTCTCCTTGGTTTTTCTCCCCTCGTGGAAAGGAAAGTAAAAGGGAAAGATGGAAGCGATCCATCAACACTTTCCTCCTTCGGACGTCCTTTTGGGCTGTCATGGTGAAGAATTCATTAGAAAGCCAATTCCCCAGGTTTAACTAGTGGCTACTAGTAATACTTTTCTTCTAGTTTATGGTATTTAAGCAGTAAACAGAATCTGTTTACTTTATAAGAGTGACCAGAAGGGCCAATAGCATAATTTAGTGGTTCTATTCAGTTAATAAATAATTTCTGTAGAAAAAAGTATGCAAGATAATTTATAGGTAAGTATGTACCAAAATGAGATATGCCAGTAAGAGCGACAAGGAAGAAAGGTTTAGTGACTTATCCAGGATAAACTAGCTAGTAATTCATTAGCGCCACAGTTCTCTGATTTCTATCCCCTAGGCCAGTGGTTCTCAACCTGTGGGTTGTGACCCAGAGGAATTGTATTAAAGGGTCACAGCATTAGGAAGGTTGAGAATCACTGCCCTAGGCTCTTCTCATTATTACAGCAATGTTGGAGATTGCCCTTAAATAACAATTAATATTCCCTTTTTAAGTAAAATTAAAAGATAGTGATGGAAAGATAAATTTAAATCCAAATAAAGCAGTAGCCAAATAATCTTTCTCCTAGGTCAACTATATTTGCCACTGATTAAAATCACAAAGACCAAATGCTACTGAAGTACAGTGAATTAATTCACTGTCATTTGCTAAATCTTTTTCCTAGCCCCTTTATATCACCATATTCCTCAGCCCTAAATCTAGGGAAGCTCTACTTTCTGGTCCACTACATGATTGTTTTATGACTACCACAGGTGTCTCTAACTTATTCCAAAACATACCACCACAATGACACATGTATTGGATTATGAATCTGAAATTTTCCTTGACTGCTGTTAAACAAAAATTACTCTGATACTTGTTGGAAACTATTTTTTTTTTTTTTTTTTGTGAGACAGAGCCTCAAGCTGTCACCCTGGGTAGAGTGCTGTGGCATCACAGCTCACAGCAACCTCCAATTCCTGGGCTCCAGCGAGTCTCCCGCCTCCGCCTCCCAAGTAGCTGGGACTACAAGCGCCCGCCACAACGCCCGGCCATCGTTTGGTTGCAGCCATCATTGTTGTCTGGCGGACCCCGGCTGGATTCGAACCCGCCAGCTCAGGTGTACGTGGCTGGCGCCCCAGCCCGTTGAGTCACAGGCGCCGAGCCTATTGGAAACTATTTTAATAGGAATATTACAAGAGAGAAGAGAGAACAGGCTCAGCTCTGAATATAGCAAAGATGGATTTATGGCCAAGGAGCAGAGTAAGGGCGTCAGCAGATAGAAAATTAGTAAGAGGAGACATCAGGGATAAGGGGATTCTTGCAAAAGATAGGCCAAGGACTCAGAATCAAAGGTGGGGGATGAAGAACTCAATCTGATATCAAAGGAGGTCAGATATCAGTGAAGGTGGTAACTTAGCAGAATCCTTAGCTAATCCTGGGCTATACAGGCCAAACAAGGACAGAATGGACACTGAAGGCCTAAATGAGGCCTAAATTCAGGCCAAGGTCAGGGCCTAAATGAGAAGGGGACTCAGAAGAGCCTAACTGAAGTTGATCAAGTGTCTTTGTCACTAGCACTGACATCTCCCCTTTAGCACACCCTCGTCCCCAGTATGCCAAATAAAGTTTTTGTAAGAAATGCTATATTTAAAGCTATTTCATAGACTATGAAAGAGCAGCACACTGCATTTAAAAACCAGAGTGTATAAAACACACAGGCAGACAAAAAAACAACCTAATCCCGCTGACCCTCTAGTTAGATCTTCTTAGGGCCACATGGCCCTGCAAGACCAATTCTTGCTAAGCCATGCCAGGCCCTGCCCACTACCCAGCCTGTCAGCCCACTAAATGCTGCCCTTCTCTTGGCTACCACTCCCTGCTCTCAACTTCACACTCAAGGCTTTTGTGCCTATGCTCCTTCAGCCCAGTGCTCTTCTGTTCCCACCAACTCAACTCTCCACAGAGACACCTAGCAAAGGAGTACTTATCTTTTAAGCCTTGTTCCAAAAGCTTTCTTGAGTACCTGTCCTGCCTTCCTCCTCCTCCTTTATTCTGTGTTCTGATCCGTTGGATGACAAGGAACTGTAACTTTCTACTGCACTTGTTTGTCTCTATGTCTGTCTCTCCCCTCAGGCTCTGAGTCACTCCAGAGCAGGGAACAGGTTTCATTTGCCTTTGTATCCCTATCGTCTTCAATTGTGATGAAGCAAACAGAAAAGGAAATAAAACGTAAACCCTCTTTTCAAATTGTGAAAGCAGCACTGCTGATCCCCAAAGGAAAGGTGGCCTTGTTAAACCTGTTACTATATCCTTTACAGGTAGTGCACTAAAATTTTTTACTGTGTTTCAGCTTCTGATTTGTTTACAGCCTGAACTAAACTGATACCAAAGCCACTATCTTAGTCTGTTTCCTGTTGCTAAAACAGAATACTACATACTGGGTAATTTATAGAGAACAGAAATTTATCTCACAGTTCTGTAGGCTAGGAAGTCCCATATCAAGGGGCTGGCATCTGGTAAAGGCCTTCAGGCTGCAATATTCCATGGTAGAGGGGTGGAAGGGGAAATGTAGGTGAAAGAGCAAAGTACCAAGAGCAGGGCTCACTTTATTAACAGCCTACTCTCATGATAACTAACCTGCTCCTGAGATAAAACGGATCTATTCACAAGGGCTCTAACTTTATGAACTAATCAGCTCTTACTAGGCTCTACCTCCCCACACTGTTGCCAGCACACGAACTTTTGGGAGACACATTCAAACCCAACAGGCACCATATGGTAGACTCCTTTTGCTGCCATCCTACTTCCCTCAGTATGGTTAACCACATAAAGCTGGTAGAAGAAAGAATAAAAACGTGGGATTCCTCTTGTTACCCACTTCCTATCTTATACCTGAAAGTGCCACACATATGTACTCTGTTACCTCCAAACCATTTTCTACTACTGTCATGACATATTAAAGGACTAACACATAATTTCCCCATCCTATTTTCTATAATACAGCCATTGATTATAATTCTCTTTTCATTTTCATTAAAAGATGACATTTATTACACAGTAATCACTATCATCACCATAACATAAATAAATGTTTTTCAAAGCCTAGTCTCATATCTGCATAAGAATTACCTAAGGGTTTGGAAAAAGAGAGATTCTTGGACTTCACATTAGAGAAAATAAGTCAGAGTATGGCATGGGAAGGAGCAGGGATTAGATAATGTGAATTTAAAACAATGAAAGAGTCACCTCAGGTAATATTTCTGAGCTCACTGTATTTGAGAATAAATGAATAACACAGATCTTGATTTATTATTACACTGCTGAGCCCCAAAAAGTATGCCAAACACTATACTAGATAATATAGGATATACAGAAGTATATCTTGTTGGAAGTATAGTCTATGGCTTCACAGTATTTTCAATTTAGTTAGAATGAAAAACTTCATGGACAGAACAATTAGAAAACAATGCTAAACTTCGGAGTATAGATTGGTTTCCAAACTTTAGACCAAGTATCTCTAGCTTTAAAATGTTAAAGTATGCACTCCCACAGGAATACTGACTTATAAATTGCATATGAATTACTTTATAAGTAGATTATACACATTAAAAATAATATTAAAAGATTTTAAAGTCTTGGAAATACATTAAATTCTGATGGTACAAACTTTTCAGTGATTAGTAAAACATTAATAATGTTATGCATTACAAATAAATGTTTCTTGATTTTGTAAATCTGAACTAAAGGACTGATTATAAGCAGTTTATGTTGATATTTTGACTTCATTGACTGCCATGGCTAAAGAAAATACTTCACACAAATAGAAGCTATGGATCATCAGCTGTACATTTAATTATGATGCTTGTATTTCAATCTAAGCAAAAATTACATAAAATTTTGATAAAAGTTCAGTTAGATTTCTACCTTCCTTGATAGTAATCAGCTGTTCTTGAAAACAGAATTATAACAAATAACTTCCAAAATCTAGTAAGACTTTTGAAAGGAAAGATTTATCAACAGAATATTATGTACATTTTAAAGTATTCAGATATGAAAATTTGGAAATGACACGTGGTTTAGGATAAGTATGGTAATTTACATAAGTATGAAACATAAGTATGGAAATTACATAAGTATGGAAATTTCTGAACACCCATTTTCCAAAAGCTTATTCTAGTCTTCCCATAGCAGACAGTAAGCAAGAAACTGTGAGGAGTCCCAAAAATGAAATACATTTTTAACAAACTGCTGAACTGGAAGACAGTAAAAGAGACGTACATAGGCAAAACAAAAACAAACAAAAAAAAAATTGACAAACACAAGCTGACCGCTATCATCAAAGCCACAGTCACCCTGGGGTCAAATACTAAGCAGGTTAGATCTACCACTCCCTCATGATCCAGGATCCCTATAGGAGACTAAAGTGTCCTAGGGACAGTAGGGGTTCCCAGCAAAAGCAAACATAAACTCTTTCTGGAGGAAGTCATCCTCAATTTACACCACCGAGTTGAACTCAGATAAAAACCAGGCAAATAAGAGTTAATCACCAAAGACCAGCATACAAAAAGAAACAACCACAGACATCGAGAATTAGCAGGCACCAATAATAAAAATATAAACTCCAGGGACTTCAGATAAAGGCATTAACAGAAGGCAAATAACTGTATAATAAACATTTAGAGAAATGAAGATGAAATTTTAAAAATAAGCAAGGACCAAGAGATTATTAAAAATGTCCAGTCCGGTTTGAGAGAAAAATCTTAGAACTTTTAGAAGTTAAAAATAGAATTGATGAAATTGAAATTTCAACAGATAGGGGAAAGAGTAGAGCATGTACCTAATCCTCCAATTTTGAGGGGACTGCTGTAGGGACAGGTTTTGGAGGCTGAAAGAACCCAGCACACTCTAGATGTCACTATAAAAAAAACACACAGGAGGAAAGCAACAGAGGATAAGAAGGACAAAAACAACCATGACACAGAAAACAATGAACAAAACAGCAACACTAAGTCCTTCCCTATCACTAATTATACAATAAGGATATTAAATGTAAATGGATTAAAAGCTCCAATCAAAAGACACAGAGGGGCTGAATGGATTTAAAAAGTAAGATTCAACTACATGCTAAGAGACTCACTTTAGATCTCAGGACACACACAGGCTGAAAGTTCAAAGGAAGGAAAAAGATATTCCATGCAAACAATGACCAAAAGAGATCAGAGGTGGACATTCTTAGATAAAACAGACTTTAACTCATAAAACTATCACAAGAAACAAAGCAGGACATTATATAATGTCAGAGGGTCAAATCACGAGGAAGGTGTAACAATTATAAATATATATGCACCCAAAGCACGTAAACATATGAAACAAACATTGACAGAACTGAAGACAGAAATAGACAGCAACACAACAAAAGCAGATTTCAATATCCTACATTCAACAATGGACAGAACATCCAGGCAGAACATCAGTAAGGAAACAAAGGACTTGAAAAGACTATAGACCAATGGACCTAACATCATTCCACCCATCAGAAGCATAATATGCATTCTTCTCAAGCACACACAGAACATTCTCTAGAATAGAGAATGTTTTGGCACAAAAATAAGTCTTAAAAAACTTAAGATTAAAATCATACCAAGTATCTTTTCTGACCACAATGGAATTAAGGTAGAAAGTAATGGCAGAAGAAAAACTGGAAAATCTGCAAATACGTGGAAATTAACGCACTTTTGAACAACCAATGGGTCAAAGAAGAAAGCAAAGAGGAAATCAGAAAATACATTAAGGCAAACAAAAACAAAAACACAACATATAAAACATAGGATGCAGCAAAAGCAGTATTATTAAAGAATTTTACAGTGACTTCCTTAAAACCACATACGTTAGAAAATAACGATCTCAAATAACCTACCAACTAAGAGTCGGTTTTTTTAAAACATTAATGAAATTGGTAAGTCTTTAGCCAGACTAAGAAAAAAATATTTTCAAACAAAATTAGTAATGAAAAAGGATTTTACAACTGATGTCACAGAAATATAATTACATGCCATCAAATTGGATAATACAGAAGAAATATAAGTTACTGAGACAACTAATTTTATGTGTCAACTTTATTGGGCTAAGGGAAGCTCAGATAGCTGATAAAACATTATTGGGGAGGGGAATGTTTCCAGGAGAGGTTAGATCTGTCAGTAGACTAAAAAAAGAACAAGCCCTTATCAGTGTGAGTGGGCATCATTCAATCCATTAAGTGCCATAGTAGAACAAAAAGTCAGAGAAAGGCCAAATTCTTTCTCTCCTCTTGAGCTAGGACATGCATCCTCTCCTGCCCCCAGACATCTGAGTTATTGGTTCTTAGGCCTTTGGATTTGGACTGAATTACATCACAAGTTTTTCTGGTTCTCTAGTTTACAGATGGCATATTGTTGAATGTTCTGGCTTCTATAATTGCGTAAACCAGTGCCCACAATAAATCTCTTACATGTATATACACTTACTGGCTCTTTTTCTCTGGAGAGCCCTAATAAACCTACCAAGACTGAAATATGAAGAAACAGAAAGTCTAAACAGAGCTATAACTAGTAAGAATATTGAATCAGTAACAAAAAACCTTCCAAAAAAGATAAGCCCAAGATCACATGGCTTTCCTGGTGAATTCTACCAAACATTTAAAGAATTAATGCCAATCCTTTTCAAACTCTTCCAAAAAAAGGAAGAGGAGAGAATACCTCCTAACTCATTTTATGAGGCTGGGATGATCCTTATTTCAAAGTCAGAAAAAGTCACTGCAAGAAAAGAAAACTACAGGCCATATCCCTAATAAATAAATACATACATACACACACATATTATATATCCTAAAAAAAAACAAAAAACCTACCAACTCAAGTTCAACAGCATATTAGAAGGATCACATACCATGACCAAATGGGAGGTATCCTTGGAATAAAAGGATGGTTCACATACAAAAATCAATCAACGTGATATACTATATTAATAAAAGCAACACAAAAAAATCACAGGTCAGCTCAATAGATAAGAAAAAAGCCTTTGACAAAATTCTATATCCTTTCATGTTTAAAAACACTCAACAAACAATAGATGAAAATCACATCAACATATCAGTAAAGACCACATATAAAAAGCTCACAGCTGACATCATATACATTGGTAGAAAAGCAAAGCTTTCCGTCTATGATCAGAAACAAGGAAAGGATGCCCATTCTTGCCACTACTATTCAGCAACGTATGAGAAGTCCAAGGGAGAGCAATTAGACAAAAAGGAAAAGAAAAAAAGAAATAAATAAAAGGTACCCAAATCAGAAAGAAGTAAAATGATCCCTGTTTATAGATGAGATGAACTTGTATGTATAAAACCCCAATTAACTCACACGAGCAAAAAAACTATTAGAACTAAATTCAACAAAGTTTCAGGATACAAAATCAACATAGAAAAATTGGTTGCATTTCTATACACTAACAAAGAACTATCCAAAAAGGAATTAAAAACACAAGCCCATTTATAATAACATCAAAAAGGATAAAAGACTTAGGAATGAACTTAACCAAGGAGATGAAAGACTTATATACTAAAAACTAAAAACCTTGCTGAAAGAAATTAAAGATGACACAAATAAATGGAAAGACATCCTGTATTCATGAATTGGAAGAATACTGTTAAAGCGTCTATACCATCCAAAGCAATCTACAGCTCAATGCAATCCCTACCAAAATCCAAATGCCGTATTTTACAGAAACAACTAAAATCCTGAAATTTATATGGAACCACAAAGGACCCTGAATAACCTTGAGAAACAAGAACAAAGCTGGAGGCTTCATGTTTTCTAACTTCAAAACATATTACAAAAGTACAGTAATCAGTAATCAAAAATACAGTAATACTCCCAGAGTATTTATCAAACAGCACAAGGGGTGGCGCCTGTGGCTCAAAGAAGTAGGGCACCAGCCCCATATGCTGGAGGTGGCAGGTTCAAACCCAGCCCTGGCCAAAAACTGCCAAAAAAAACAGCACGGGACTGGCATAAAAACAGAAACAATGGTGACAGTCTTTTCAACAAATGGTGCTGGGAAAACTGGATATATACACACAAAAGAATGAAATTGAACCTTCATTTTATATCATACACAAAAATAATCTCAAAATGGATTAAAAATTTACATGTAAGACCTCAATTATAAAACTTATAAAAGGAAACAAGGGAAAAGCTTCTTGACATTGGTCTAGGCAAAGATTTCTTGCATATGGTACCCAAAGCACAAGCAACAAAAGCAAATATAGATAAGCAGGACTGTATTAAATAAAAAGCCTCTGCACAGCAAAGAAAAGAGTCAACAGTGTGAAAAAGCACACTATAGAATGGGAGAAAATATATGT
Source organism: Perodicticus potto (assembly GCA_963574655.1). Classification (NCBI taxonomy): domain Eukaryota; kingdom Metazoa; phylum Chordata; class Mammalia; order Primates; family Lorisidae; genus Perodicticus; species Perodicticus potto. Next base: position 17,057 of record CAUYRH010089786.1, read on the forward strand.
AAACCATATATCTGATTAGGAGTTAAAATCCTAAACATACAAGACCATCCTACAATTCAATAGTAAATAAATAAATAAATAATTTGATTTTAAAAATGTGTGAAGGTCGCTGCAAAACATGAGTTATCTCTTTATATGCCAAAAGAGTCTCAGTTATATTGATGATAAATCACTTTTAGCCTTTCATTTTCTTTCCCCAATGCATTGATAGCTCCAGCAACAGCTATTCAATTTCATAGTTTATATAATTATTCTTTTTCATGAATCTCTCAAATATCGTAAATCTCTGAAATATCGTATCTGCTAGGCCATTTCCTTCTT
>CAUYRH010089788.1:0-10172 GCA_963574655.1 Perodicticus potto
CCTTTTTTAAAAAAATTGCAATTTTAAATCTACCAAGGGCGATAGAGTGAGACTCTGTCTCTACAAACAAAAAAATAATAATAATAAAAATAAATAAATAAATAAATAAATAAAATTTATTTCAATAGATTTGGGGGGGTACAATTTTTTTTTGTTGTTACATGGATGTATCCTTTGCCTGAATAGCATAGATCATAATTTTTCATCTGTCATCTCCTTTCTACTCCTTCTCTTCTCAATCTCCAGGGTCTATTATGACACTCTCTATGATCATGCATAGCCATAGCTTAGCTCCCATCTATAAGTGAAAATATTCAGTATTTTTGTTCCATTGCTGAGTTATTTCACTTAGGATAATGGCCTCTAGTTACAGCCAAGTTTCTGCAAAAGACATTATTTTAATTATTTTTAATGGCTGAGTAGTATTTCATATACACCATATTTTCTTTATCTGCTCACCAGTTGATAAGCACTTAGGTAGATTCCATATCTTTGCAATTGTGAATTTTTCTGCAATAGGTGTCTTTTTAATATAATTTCTTTTCCTTTGGGAAGATACCTAGCAGTGGGAGTGCAGGAATAAAGGTAGATCTTTTAATTCTTTGAAGAGTCTTCATATTGATCTCCATAGAGGTTGTCCTAATTTACATTCCCTCTAAGAGTGCATAAGTGTTCCCTTTTCACTGCATTGATGCCAATATCTATTTTTCTTTTTTTTCTTGAGACAGAGTCTTGCTTTGTCACCCTTAGTAGACTGCCATGGTATCATCACTCACAGCAACTTTAAACTCTTGGGTTCAAATAATCCTCCTGCCTCACCCTCCCAAATAGGTGGGACTATAGGTGCCTGGCTATTTTTGTTTGTTTGTTTGTTTTGAGATAGAGTCTCAAGCTGTCACTCTGGGTGGAATGCTGTGGCATCATAGCTCACAGCAACCTCAAATCTTGGGGTCCAGCAATTCTCTTGCCTTAGATTTTCTATTTTTAGTAGAGACAGGGTATTGCTTTTGCTCAGGCTGGACATATGCCTTCTAGGACTATGGCTTTAGGACCAGAATTTGGAAAAGAGAGTATTATAGTTTGTGTTTGTTTTTACTTGTTGCACTTTATAAGTTATTACAAGAAAGAGATGAACTAAAGCAAAAATCAACTGCTTTCAGAGCCTAAATAAAAGGAAGTAGATAAAATCCAAAGAACTAAGGTTTCTGATGGTTGAAAAAGCTTAAGGCTCTAGACCCCAATTAAGTAAGACTGAAAAAAATCTCATTAAGATTTAAGTTAAACAGATAGTTTCAGCTCTGAAGTGGAGATAAAAGAACTTTAGGTGTCATTATTGACACTAATAGCAAACAGATCAGTAGCCTAGCAAGGGAATTTTGAGCCCAAGACTAATCAGAGAGCTTCTGTTGTTGCCAAGGTGGGTTAAGGTCTTCACAACACCTGTCTGGTAGCATTTCCTTATTGCTATGGACCAAAGACTATGATGTGTTTCCCATTCTTCTCTTTTCCCAGTGGGACTTATTATGGTGATTGTTCTGTTCCTGCTACAACATTGTATTTGAGTTGTCAGGGGTGTGGAGGAAAAAAAATACTTTTAGTTCAGACTATGATTTTCAACACATAGAGAGAACTGTGTGTCATTCAGAATTCCTAGATTTTGAACTGATGCCATAACTGGATGAAATGTTGAATGATACAGTCTGGAAAGAATGAATGTGTTCTAGTAGGGAAGAAAAGTGCACCAAGATAGTTAATGGCCCAGGGAGTTCACTGCGGCTGAGATTGGAAGGTGTCTGCGTAGTTTATGTCACCCCTTCTATACTGTTGAGTTCACTAGAAAGAGAGGTATTCCATCAGGAACTAATTGCCAGGCTCATTTACATCCATGTGGATCACATGATTTGTCGTAGCAATACAAAAACGATGAGAATAAGCCCTGTCATATTAATAATAACTGAATTTAAAAGGTTTAAATTTCCCACTTAAAAGATAAAAATTGGATTAATAAGTTTGAATCAACTATCTATTGCCAAAGAAACTCATTGTACCTGAAAAAGACACATGAAAACTGAATATAAAGTTCTAGGCTTTTCTTTATTGGGACACTTTTTATTATTGGTTCAGTTGTGTTACTCATTCTTGGTCTGCTCAGGTTTCCTATTTCTCCCTGATTTAAACTTGGTAGGTTGTATTTGTCCAGGAATTTATCCATTTCCTCTAGGTTTTCTAGGTTTTCCTCTAGGTTTCTCTAGGCTAGCATATAGTTGTTCATAATAGTCTCCGATTATCTTTTGCATTTCTTTTGTTCATATAATTTCTAAATTCTTTCAGTTATTGATTTTTAGTTTTATACCACTGTAGTCTGAGAAGATGCTTGATATGATATTAGTTATAATTTCTCCTTTTTTTGTTTCTGATTTAATTTATTCGAACCTCTTTTGTTTTTAGTCTAGAGAGTTTATCAATTTTGTTTATCTTTTGTGAATAAGCATTTTATTTAAATGGGAGGTACTTTTTAATGGAGAATTGACACATTTACAGGCTCTTCTGCTTGTCTCACATATGGGTTTTAGTAGGAGCTGAAGTTTGGCCAGCTTGTTTTCATTTTGGGAAATATATAACTATGAGTAGAACTGTAGGTTCATTTAATAACTTTTTATTTAACTTTTTGAGTAAATGCCAAATTGTTTGTTAAAGCTACAACATTTTGCATTCACATCAACAGGGTGTGCAGATTACAATATTTCCACATCCTTCCCAACACTTGTTTTTACCCCCTTTTCTTGATAATACCCAATATAATTTTGTGTGTCTTTTGAAAAGACTAGATTTTCATGTCATTGATCATTTGTACTGGTTCTTTAGTCTCTATTTTATTTAGTTCTACTCTGATATTTTTATTTCTTTTTTGTTTTTGAAGAGACAAAGTCTCACTTTATTACCTGCAGTAGAGTGCCATGGCGTCACACAGCTCACAGCAACCTCCAACTCCCAGGCTTAGGCAATTCTCTTGCCTCAGCCTTCCAAGTAGCTGGGACTACAGGTGTCTACCACAACGCCTGGCTATTTTTTTGTTGCAGTTTGGCCGGGGCCAGGTTTGAGCCCAACATCCTTGGTATGTGGAGCCAGCACCCTACCCACTAAGCCACAGTTGTGGGTCTTATTTTTTCCTGCTTTTCAGTCCCTTAGATGTATCATTAGGTTGTTTGTTTGAAATCTTTCCATTTTTTACATGTGGGTGCTTATTGCTACAAACTTTCCTCTTAGCAATGCTTCTTCTATATCCTATATGTTTGGTATGTTGTGTTTCCATTTTCACTTGTTTCAAGTAATTTTTTGAATTCTTCCTAACTTCTTGGCTGACTATATGGCCACTTACAAACATGTTTAATTTTTGTGTGTTCATATAATTTCCAAAATTCCTCCAGTTATTGATTTTTAATTTTATACCACTGAGTCTTGAAGATGCTTAATATGATTTTGATTTTTTTAATTTGTTGAGATTTATTTGTGACCCTAACTGATGATCTATTCTGAAGAATGTTGCATGTGCTGGTGAGAAGAATGTATTCTGCAACTATTGGGTGAAAATGTTAAATCTGATGTTTCTTTGTTACTTATCTTTGTAAATAATGTGTCTAATGAAGAGAGTGGGATGTTGAAGTCCCCAGGTATTATGATCTTGGAGTCTATATCTTCCTTTAGATTTAATAATATTTGGTTTATATATCTTGGTGCTTCTTGAGTGGGTGCTGTATATTTAGAATTGTCATATCCTCTTCCTAAATTCCCTTTATCATTACATAATGACATTCATCACCAAAACTCTACCAACATTCTAAAGAAGAACTAACAGCAATTTTCTCAAACTTTTCCAAAACAAACATGTAGAAGAGGAGGAAGTTCTTCTTAATTAATTCTATGAGACCAACAAAACTCTGATACCAAAACCAGACCAAGACATAACAAATAAAGAACCTTCATGCCAATATAACTGATTAACACAGACACAAAAATCCTCAACAAAATACTTGCAGACCCAAACCAACAGCATATCAAAAAGCTAATATATCAAGATGGAGTGGGATTTATCCCAGGGATGCAAAAATGATTCAACACATATAAATGAATAAAGGTGACACGTTACGTCAACAGAATGAAGGACAAAACCATATGATCATTTCAATAGATGCAGAAAAAGCATTTAAAGAAAATCAATAAGGTTTCATGGTGAAAACTCTCAACAAACCAGGCATAAAAGGAACATACTTCAATATAATAAGCTTGCATATATGATAAACCTACAGCTAACATACTGAATGAGGGAAAGCTGAAAACCTTTGTTTTTAGAACTGGAATTACACAATGATGCTCATTTTGATCATGCCTATTCAACACAGTATTAGAAATCCTAGCTGGAGCAATCAGACAAAAGAAAGTAATGAAAGTTAACCAAACTGGGAAAGAGGAAGTCAAATATTTCTCTTTGCAGATTATATGATTTTATATTTGGAAAAACTTAAAGCTACTCCAAGAAACCATTAGATCTCATGAACAAATTCAGTATAGTTGCAGAGTACAATATCGACATACAAAACTCAGTATTATTTCTACCCAGCAATAATGAACTAGCTAAAAATGAAATCAAAATGGCAATTTTACTTACAATAGCTACATAAGTAATACCTAAGAATAAGTTTAATCAAAAGGCAAAAGACTACTACAAGAAAAACTACAAGACACTGATTAAAATATATAGATATACATACATAGACATACACATTGGAATACTATTCTTTTGTTAAAAAAAAATGAAATGAGGTCATTCTTAGCAACATGTATGCAGCTAGTGGTCACTATGTTAAGCGAAATAAGCCAAGCACAGAAAGACAAATGTTGCATGTTTTTAGTCGTATTTGGGAGCTAGAAAAAGTTGATCCTCTAGAGGTATAGAGTAGAACAATACTTAAAAGAGGTTCCCAGGGGTTTGGATGTTTATATATTAGGGGACAGGGAAGAGAGATTGGTTAATGGGTAAAAACATAAAATTAGATAACATAAATAATTTGTGATGTTTCAGAGTTAAAGTATAGTGACTATGTTTAAAAGCAATCTGTTGTATATTTCAAAATAGATACAAGAGAGAACTTGTAATGTTCTCAACACATAGAAACAATAAATTCTTGAGACTGTGGATCTTATAAATGCCCTGGTTTGATCATTACATATTCTATGCATGTAACAAAACATCATCACACACAACCCATACACATGTATGTACAAATATTATGCATCAATAAAAATATTGGCTATAGAATTTAGGATATTAAAAATTTATAAGCTATTTTGGTAGGACATAGATTACCCAAAATACTAGGGCAAAGAGTACATATATTCGTTGGACAGTATAGAAATAAAGTTAGAAAAGTAAGTTAAAGCCATATCATAAATTGTAGCAAAAAAAAAAAAAAAAAAAAACCTAAGGAGAATAATGAAAGGACGCATGATGAAAAGAACATAGAGTTCTATATCCAAATGATTTTGTTTTTAGCTTGTTCCTCTACTAAACTACTGGTCTAAATTTGATGACTCATGTAATAACAGTAATAACTACACCAATCTTTATTTATTTATGACTTTTCCCTCAAATACTCACTTAGAGACTTTGATTCATTAGTTGAATTCCTCACTTGTTAATCCTTGGCTCTACAGAAATGCAGCAATTAAAACATTTCATAGATGAAGTGAAATATTTAGCCCACTGTCTCTTGTGTATCTTCCTATGATCTTGTATCCTACCTGTTTCTTTTGTTTGGTCCTTCATTTTTCAATTACTGCCTCTCTGATCTCTTTCATTACCATACTGAGACTTAGAAACCCACATTGTCCCTGCTTGCTTAAGATTATCTGGCTTCAACTCTTTGGCACCTATTCCATCAAAATGTTGAGTCACCTTTGAATTTTTTGAAAAAAATTTAAACTGGACACAAAAGTTACAAACTCAGATTAACAATGTTAAAAGTAAGTTACACATTGACACATAGCTACCATAGGCACATTACGTTGAGTATGAGTCACTTTTTTGGGAGAAATAACTATGTCTTATGGAAAATGGTAAATTTTTTAAATTCTTTAATTTTTTTTCCTGCCAGATCAAATAATCCTTCCAATTTTTCCAGGACTGGACAACGATGGGTAGAGTTCTCCATACTTTTATGGAGTTGTGAGAAAAGAAATGTTTCTTTGGATGTGTTAGCAACTGAATGTGCCTCATACTTTTTCTGAAAGTCTACATTTATGTTTCAACATTTGAAAATTAATTTTGTTTTGAGTAAATGGTACATTTAGCTCATTTTGCTAACGCAAAGGCTTCCAGGGCTTTTTAAAGCTGTTTTTGGAACTGCTATGTCCTACAGAATCAACACTATATGCCTATTCTGAGAATGTCATATCACTGATTCCAAACATTGCTAGTACTCCTAGGAAACATGCTTTGTCCGTGAGAATTTTCCTGGTGCCCTGTTAAATAGATATTTTTATTTGGTTTGTTTTATTTGTTGTTTTTGTGTTTTTAATGAGGCTAGCCTATGTCATTTGGTTTAAGGCTATGGAAACCAATGACAAAACGAGGGAAGGTGTTCCTTTTCCTTTCTTAGTTGTTATTATATATTACACCACTAGAGTTATTCTGTTTATAGCAAACTTGTATTTTGTTTGGTGCATGTTGAGAGAACAGCAGGAGAAAAATGTTTCCAAAATGAATGGGTTTTGGCAGGCACATGACCTGCATATACGTACTAGAGAAGGAAAACTTTACTCTGATATTATACTGCTTTTTATGAGAGTCCTGTCCTTCTACTCATCATTTGTACGCATTGAATGCCTGAGACTTTGGGAATGGAAACTTTGGGTCATAAAAAACAGAAATTCCTTCCTCCATTTGTTAGATATGTTTGCAAAATAAAATTATTTGGTGGACTGTTAGTCTTCATTACATACAACATATAACTTTGTTAAATTGAGACATGAACTTAAATAGCACTTGGATGATTGCCCAGGTGTGAAAAATCCTTTGGGATTAAGGGTAGATGATACTGAATTCACAATAAACTTTGTCAGCTAAAAGGAGATGTTAATTCCTCTGGATGCATTCTGAAGTCTGGTTAGTAACTAGTTTTCCCTGCTAATAAACCTCAACAAATTCAGAGGTTAGGCTTGAAAAACAACTCCCCAAATTTAGCATTCTTTATCTTAACACTGATCTCGTCTTTAGATTTATCTGAAGTAATAATTTCTGCTTCTTCCCAAATCCACAAAGTATAAAAAAGAAAGCCTTTTGAGGCATAATTGCAGTTTTCTTGTCAATTCTGTCCTTGTTCGACAATTAATGAGATTAGAATGATAGTTAGGACAGAGTTCACCTGTGAAGCATGGCCCTATTGATTTTCTCAACATTCAAGTTTCTTTCTAATTTGTGCCCTTTGTTTCCTCTGTGTCTTGCTTCTCTGAGTAGAAATAATCTGTGCTCTTTTGAAAGTGACTCATTTATTTTAAATTCTTTGCTTTTGTCCAACATTTCCAGGACTTGACAATCATGGGTAGAGTTCTCCACTCATGTATGGTGTTTGTGAGGAAAGAAATATTTCCATGGAAGTTTTAGCAACTGCTTAGGTCAGTGTTAAAAATGCTCATTTCTCTTGGGCATTTTTTGAGCAAAATTAAAATAAAAGCATACTAATGAATTGTGTTTTGTTAAATCCAACACTGCTTGGTTTGTGCAATATCTCTAAGAGGACAGTTTGCTGTACGAAACTGTACGAAATTTTTTAAAAAGTGTGGTGACCAGGAAGTCTTATATATATGTGTTTAGTGGGAGGAAGCGCAGAGATTAATGTCTAAGAGAGAAAATGCCCCTCTCTAATGTCAGGATCAGCAACTTTTTAGTAGATTATATAGTAGCACAGACATCAGAAGCAGTAGAGGCTCTGGTAGCCAAGAAGATAGGAGTAAAATAATAGAGGGAGGCTGGACATGGAGGCTCATGCCTGTAATCCCAGCACTTTGGGAGCCTGAGGGCAATGGATCCCCTGAGCTCAGCAGTTTGCGAACAGCCTGAGCAAGAGTAAGACCCTAGTTGGATGTTGTGGCAGGCACCTGCAGTCCAAGATACTGGGGAGGCTGGGGCAAGAGGATCGCTGGACCTCAAGAGTTTGAGATTGCTATGAGCTATCATGCCACAGCACTCTACCCAGTGCGACAGAGTAAACTTTTGCCAAAAGAAAGAAAAAGTTCATAATTTTTAAAAGAAATTATATAAAATAGAAATAGTAGAGGAACTTGAGGCCATTTTCACAAAAGGATACAATTTAGTGGGGTTTGGACAGAATGGTAGAAGTGTTTGTAGATGCAAAAGCAGTGGTGGTACTAAAAGTTTCAAAAAAATGGGGAAGAGGAGAGTAAGGCTTCTGCTATAAACCTATTACACTACTGGCATTTTTTCTTTTTGTAGTCAGTAGTTCCCAAAGCATTTTATTTTATTATTATTATTTTTATTTTACATATACATGTGTTAATTAGGTTTCCACTTTTTGCCTTCACAGAATTTAAAAGGCTTAAAATTTAATAACAATAACAATATTTAAGATAAGGACTAGAAACAAAAACCACATAAAGAATGAATGAAGATAAATACATTCAGAAAACAGATGATTACTGCATCAAAATATTAAGCAATATTAATAATAATAATGCCAAAAAGTAATGTTCACATTGTCAATTAAGAGTATGTCTATTATAGAATGCTTTGACTCTGAGCCTCAGTATGAAGGCATCAGTTAACTTCTTATTTTTTCCAAAGTCTCAAAAAATAGACAACTAATATTATATAAATGAAAGTAAAAGAGAGTTTCAAAAAACAGATCATACCAAATTTTATAGACAATAAAAAAAGAAGAAATATTTCAAAATCATTCTACTTGATCTGGATACACCTGATACTGAACTTGGAGACACTCTCTTGTTATAAATGGAACTTACAAACATCTTTCACTTATAAATGAGGAACATAAACAACATATTGACAAGTTGAATTAAAAATTAATGTTTAAGTAATATACTTTGGTCAAAATTGAATCCAGTTTATGTGAGAATTAGTCACTGTTTTCTTTTCTTTTTTTTAGTTTCCCTCATCCCCTCCCTCCTTTTCTCTGTCTGCTTTCCCCTTCTCCCCATGCCCCACTGTGTCATTGTCATTAATTGTCCTCAAATCAAAGTTGAATAGATAAGATTCATGCTTCTCCATTCCTGTGATGTTTCACTAAGAATAACGTGTTCCACCTCCATCCAAGTTAGCGCAAATGCTGAAAAGTCTCCATTGTTTTTGATGGCTGAGTGAAATTCCATGGTATATATATACTATAGCTAACCAATCCATTCCTGGGTTGAAGGACATTTAGGCTGTTTCCACATTTTAGCAATTGTAAATTGGGCTGTGATAAACAGCCTAGTACAAGTGTCTTTATAATAAAAATTTTTTTCTTCTGGATAGATGCCCAGTAATGGGATTGAGGGATCAAATGGACATCTCAGTTATGAAGTACTTGGAATTAGGTCCTAGAAAGAGAGTTCCACCTTTAAACCTGTAAAATCTTTTGGGCTGCTTTAAGAGAGAAAAAAAAATGGTTCTATCTCCTTTCACAAAGGAGACCCTTTCCCAATCTGTCTGGAAAAGTGTATGCTTATCTATGCTTTGCTTTAAATAAACTGCACTCTTTCTGCTGGGAAAAGTTAAGAAAAAAAAAAAGGAAATGGATCAATATTTGGAATCACACTCTCTCCCTAGACTTAGCCCAGATGAAATAGATCTCCTCAAAAGACCAATTTCAAGCACTGAAATTAAAGAAACAATAAAAAAATCTCCCAACAAAAAAAGGCCCTGTTGCAGATGGCTTCACACCAGACTTTTATCAAACTTTCAAAGAAGAGCTTATTCCTATACTACAGAAATTATTCCAAAAAACTGAGGAGGAAGGAATCTTCCCCAGTATGTTCTATGAAGCAAACAGCACCTTGATATCAAAACCAGGTAAAGACCCAACTAAAAAGGAGAATTTCTCTGATGAATATTGATGCAAAAATTCTCAACAAAATCTTGGCCAATAGATTACAGCTTA
>CAUYRH010089791.1:0-12526 GCA_963574655.1 Perodicticus potto
CCAGCAATGTAGAAGTTTTCCCTTTTCTCCACATCCATGCCAACATCTCTGGTTTTGGGATTTTGTCATGTGGGCTAATCTTACTGGAGTTAGATGATATCTCAAGGTAGTTTTGATTTGCATTTCTCTGATGATTAAGGATGATGAGCATTTTTTCACATGTATGAAGGTAAAACTTCTCTAAAGTCACTGAGGTATTCTCATGGCAGTTTTCTATTTTTCTGATTTCTTCTACATTTAATATTTGGAATTCTTCTGTTAGAAAGATTTGTTCCCTCTCCTTCATTTATTTATTCAATAATTGTTAATATAAGTGTGAAGTTATAGATATTTATGTTATTCTTTATGTTTTAATTCAATGCTATAGTTAGCTATTTTGTTATAATTTTGTCCCTTGGGAGCTTTGCCATGTTGACACCTATGTCTTTTTGACATGCCCTCTACTGGTTGATTTTTTAGCACATTCTACAACATTCCAGACAGAGCTCATGCTGTCTTTAGGATGGATACCTCAGACACTTTATATGCCCGACAATATGAATCACCAACTCAATATTTCATATGTCTAAAAATAGATTGCCATGAGAGACTAGTCCTTAAAAAATGGTGTGCAAGAAATGATTTGGCTGGCCAAACTTTACTTATACACATAAGTGAACATAGACCCATTTTCTCTTTTTACTACTACTTTTGTTCTAAATTTGCAAGGCCAACTCTTATGTCTTATCTCAACAACTTGCACAGGTTAGATCTAATCCTGTCTCTGTTGCAGGTTGATGCACATCTCTGAAGATAACTGGTCTTTATTATGCTTTGGGGGAAGTTTGGACAGAAATAGAATTTGAAGGCAAGAAATAAAAAAAGAGGGTTTATTCTGCTCAGCACAATGGATTCACTGTTCATTAATCTACACACATGCAATTGCGAATACAGTGGAACCTCCATGGTTGACCACCTCCCTACATTGATCACTTCCTTAAGTTGACCTAATTTTCATAGACCAGACGTGTACCACATGTATTTATCAGTACTGTAGATCTAGTTCCTTATGTTGACCACCTCCATATGTTGGCTTGTTGACCAGTTTGTTACACTCCCTTGGATAGTCAACTTTCAGAGGTTCTACTATACTGGATAGATAGTTTCTTAATTATGTCAGCATTCTCCAGAGAAGAAGTAAAATCAGAAAGAAAAAAAAATTAAAAAGGGGTGATTCAACCTGATACAGTATATAAAGCTTCGTACCATTTCATACTCTCTATCTCACTACTCTATAGCAGGAGTTTTCTGCAGTGCCTGTGGCTCAAAGGAGTAGGGCGCTGACCCCATATGCCAGAGGTGGCAGGTTCAAACACAGCCCTAGCCAAAAACTGCAAAAAAAAAAAAAGAAGAGTTTTCTTGGCTGGGCTTTCTGAGTTATGGGCAATTTCTCCGAGATTACCAGCTCCTGAACACTTCTCTCCAAGTATACCTTCTATATCCTGAGAAACTTAAGAGAAAATAAATATTGCAATCCATCATGTGGTGGCCTTGCCTACTTGAATTCATATGACTGCTTGATCTGCGATTCTTCATTGCGTTGTTTGACTCTTTCACTAGCCTGTTTGAATTGAAGAAGGCTTTTGGCATAGATTAGACTTCATTGGATGAACTGAGTGGTTGTACATTTATGAAGCATGGAGGGAACAACCGGAGAAATCTGGGCTTCTGAATGATCCCATTCATTCCACAGGGGCATTACTTCCTGCCTCACAGCCTTTCCATAGCCATTCCCATTTCCTTTCTGGTTTTCCACGGTTCTGAGACTTCAGCCTTCCATCTCCTGCCATATGGATGATTTCCAGTTCAAGTTTATTTAGGCACAGTCTCTTTCTTTATATACATGTGTATACTGGGTTTTTCAATGCATCCAGCATCCTGTCCTTACAGCTGCCTATTTCTACAAGTGGCAACATTTGGACTTAAATAGAAAAGAAATCAGGCTTCTTCCACTCCTGGGTCACTCACCTACTTTGCCTCCAGAGCTCTCTTGCTCCATCCTGTTGATCTTGGGTAAACTGTGGAACTGGATATGGTGGAACAGAATTTCAGAGTCATTTACCTGAGCAGTTTGTATCCTTTGGACCTCTCCCAAGCATCCTGTTGAATCTCAAGTGAGATCCAAATTCTTTTTTTCTGACCTTTTATGACTCATAGATTTCAACTTATGTGTGAAATATGGGTCCATATTTCTTGATTTGCTTTGACTCAGATCAAAGGAGTCGTTATAGCTGATGAGTGACCCCTTAAAGTAATGATTATGAGTGTCTAAAAACTATATACGCACTTCTATGTATGTACACACATTTATTTAAACCTTTTTTTGGCATTGACAAAGCAGAGAAGCATATGTCATGCACAGATAACCCTGTGTTATTTGCTTGCTTATTCAAAAGCCATTTCTAAGGCAACTAGCATCTTTAGAAAGCCAATATTGCGGCTGTAACTCATTTATGAATTCAACCACTCAACCAACATGACTAAGCACCAGTTATGAACCAGTCTGTATTCTAAGTTTCAAGATGGCAACAATGAACAAGAGAGGTAAAGTCCCTGCCTTGAAGAACTCTCATTCTAGTATAGTCATGGAAAGTATAAAGGAATAAAGGGGATGGGGGAGAATGCTAACATTCCCGTTGAGTTCTTTGTATAATGTAGTAAACTCATTAAATTCTCACAATCATCCAGTGAGTTATTATTGATGCTATTATGTTTCCTTATAAACACCCTCTAGTTCTCCAGGATAGTCCCTTTCTCACTTTCTTCATTCATAACAAAACTTACATAAATGAGACAGATATGCAGTTAGTTATCATGCAGAGAAATCTGTGCTAAATAGAGGTATGGTCACAATGCTAGGGGTTGGAAAAGCGACAGCACCCACTTTCCAGGCAGACAATTACCTGGGAAACTTATTTAAAGTCTTGATTTCTGGGATCTAGCCTTAGAGATTCTGATTTAGCAGGTCCAGGCTGGGAACCAGGGGTCTGCATTTTAATAAGTACTCTAAGGTATTCTAAAGGAGGGGGATCTTCAGACTATCATGACAAGCAGTGGTCTGGAGTCAATGCAGCCACATTTATTTCTTAGTGATATTCTAATGTATGAAAAATCATTGTCAGATTTATTTCCCCATTTCTTGATTTTTTCAAGTATCACCTTCATTTGCCACCTTATTGTGAATTACATCATTAACTGTACTGATTCATACATAATATACAAGAGGAAAGCCACAGACAGTGAAGGGAGAGAAAGACCCCATTTCTGGGGTGTGGCTGAGATTTAAAGAGTCTGGCTCTACTCAAAACTCTCATAAGCCTCTTTTTGTGGATATCATGGCTGTATCCAAGGAGATGAAGTAAATGGAGACCAGCTCAGTGCCTCCTGCCTACTTTATTTTGCCTGAGACCAAGGTCTTGCACCATGCCCTTTGTATTCTATTCTAAACTGTGTTTTTCTTCTCTGGTCGGATACCTCTCAGAATTCTATCTCCCTGGAGTCTTCCCAGACTTGTAGACATAATCTCACTGATTCATATCTTTTCAGGAACTTCTCAGGCCATGTGTGTGTAGACCATGTGCTGAGGGTGCTATTGCTTATAGGTATTTCTCTTAGCCTGCAAACTCCAGTCTGCAAAAAATATTACATTTCTTTTCTATAGATCAACATAAACACACCTCTGATTCCTCATCCCTTTTGGTTGCTAGAAAACCAAGCTGACATCTGGGTGTTCCCCCAGACTTCATGGTCCCAGAGTCACATAAGCACCATGAACTTCTGGTCATGGAAAATAATTTATACTCGTTAGAGTCAACTGTCATCCTTTCATGTTATTCCAAGTCCAATGTCTCTGCCTATTAGTGCCACACTAAGAATGTGGGGATTTTGGAGGAGGATGGGCACCCATAGTGCATGGGCTAAATCCTCTGGGTATGCACACATGCCTGTCCTCTTTTAGTGGTCTTCACTGTACCTCTAAGCAGTGCTCTCAAGAAGCAGGGCCCTTACTGACAGTGAAAGCTAGAACAGCTCAGGCTCTGTTTGAAGGTAAGTTGAAAATGATAACCAACTTCTTTTGTCTTTTGTATAAGTCATTGAGGGGAGAAATGTTAAGGACTTGGGTATTTTCATGCAGTTAGGAAGAGGGAAAATGATTTCTTTCTTTTTTTCTTTTTTTTTTTTTTTTACTGCTTCCTTGGGAAAAAGGTGTTGACACCAAAAGCTTAGACTATAAAGTCCTATTTAATCCTCTAATATGTTTAGAGGAAGATAACAACCTCTAGATTTTATAATTGTAGGTAAAGAAATAAAAACTTAGAGATGATAAGGCATTTGTCTAATATTTAAAAAAATTAAGCACAGAAAAATGCAGCTACTTGCCAATATTGAGAGCCAACATGGGTTCCTTGGCTCTGAGACCAAGGTTTGTTTTCTTTCCTTGTGATGGATCTGTCTGCCATCGCTACAGATTTGACTAAAATAATTATTTTCCTAAAATCCCCCTGCTTTTTTTTTTTAGCATCCATCAAAATCTTATTTATTCTTTTTTTTATTATTGTTTAAGGTTAATTTGAGGATACAAAGAATTAGGTTATAATGTTTACATTTGTCAGGTAGAGTCTTATAATTGTCCTGCTCCCAAGAGGTGTGCCATACAACCTAACATTGTGCCCATAAAGTAGTAACATACCCATCTTCCTCTTTCCTCCCCTCTCCCTGCTCCTTTGTTCCTCCACCCCCCACCTTGAATTGATTTGAGTTTTTCTCTTATGTGGGTGTATATTAGATTGTCTACTGGCTTTATATTAGTGTTGAGTACATTGGATACCTGCTTCTCCATTTTTGTGGTACTTTACTAAGACAAATGTGTTTCAACTCCATCCAAGTTGATACAAAAGATTTAAAGTCTCCATCTTTTTTAGTGGATGAATAGTATTCCATGGTATACATATACCACAGTTTGTTAATCCATTCCTGGGTTGGTGGACATTTAGGTTGTTTCCACATTTTCACGATTATAAATTGAGCTGTGATAAATAGTCTAGTGCAAATGTCCTTAGGATAAAAGGACTGTTTTTCTTCTGGGTAGATGTCTAGTAATGGGAATGTGGGATCACATGGGAGGTCTAGCTTGAGTTCTTTGAGGATACTCCATACTTCCTTCCATAAAGTAGTATTAATTTGCAGTCCCATCAACAGTGTAAAAGTGTTCCCTTCTCTCTACATCCACGCCACCATCTGCAACTTTGAGACTTTGTAATGTGGGCTATTCTCACTGGGGTTCGGTGATATCTTAGGGTGGTTTTGATTTACATTTCTCTGATGATCAGGAATGATGATCATATTTTCAAATGTTTTCTTACCTATTCATCTGTCTTCATCACAGAAGGTTCTATTCATATCTCTTGCCCAGTGGTAGATGGGATTGTTGGCTCTTTTTTGGTTCATTAATTTGAGTTCTCTGTTAATAGTTAATCCTAGTTATTAACCCTTTGTCAGATTCATGCCATGCAAATATCTTTTCCCATTCTGAAGGTTATCTTTTTGCTTTACCTGTTGTGTTATTAGGGATGCAGAGGCTTTTCAGCTTAATTAGGTCCCATTTGTTTATTTTTGTTGTTGTTGCAAATTGCTACTAAAGTCTTCATCATAAAATCTTTCCCCATCTGACATCAAGATAAATTCCCCCTTCTGTGGTGAGCAGTCCACATTTAGGTTGCTAAACTATTTTCCCTTTTATAATAATAGCTGTAAAAAATCTTTAATATTTGGAAGATCAAATTTTAGTACAAGTCTAAGTTTTTTCATTTAAGAGTTTCTTTTGTTGTTGGTTAATATGTAATTAGTATAAGAGAAGTCAACTTCTGAATCTTAGATTGCCACAGTCATTGAGTTTCAACCCCCTCATATCCTTGTGTCTTCTTCCTAAAGGGAAATGTGTAACATATGGTTTTTAAAAAAGAGAAAATTTATCTTTATGTACAAAGTGATTCTTGTATTTTGATGAAAATTGTCCAGTGTCCATAGTCTCCTAGGGAGAATGAGATCATTTTTTAATCTACATTCTGTCTTCAAAGTGGCCTAAAAAGACTTTGGGACATTGTGATGTGGGCTGTTCTCACTGGGGTTAGGTGATTATCTCAGGGTGATTGAGTCAGGCTAACTCAACCTAACTGATGCCTGGCCTCATCCAGCTTCAAATTTTCCAGAGGAATAAATACTTCAGCTTTTATTCTTCTGTTACCTCATAATCCTTTATCTTAAGCATGCTTTTTTACCTGTGTCATTTTCATCTTGTCTGCTGTGATTTCAACAGTTTTTCCTCTTGCTATAGCTTTAGAAAAGATAGAAAACTGCTGGTCTCCTCTATGCAGATAACTACTCTTCAGAGATTTGAATATTGTTATTCATTTTCTTACTTTTAGTGAAAGAAATATTTGCTGGGCATTTTGGAGGACTTACTGGATGCAATTTTAATTTAAGAAAATATCCATAACCTGGAGTAAAGCCACCACATAGGAGAGAAACTCTCTTGGAACCAAAGTGTCATCAGGACCATAAAATTCAAATGCAGGACTCATCTAGAGCATGCTGATGGGACAGTCACCATTTTTGTTTTCAACAAGGCAGTGTTTAATTGAAATAAATGTGGTTAGAACCATTAGTCAGTGGGAAGACATTGGCACTATTTATGTTTGCTCTCACATAATTAACTTAAACTCAAAGGTAAATCAATGTAGATATGAAGAAATTACAGTGAGGAAAACAAAATAAAATGAAGGAGGATTTGCAATGTGTATCTTGTTCTGGTAACTTCCAAATTCACTTATGTCATGATGATTTATTGAGTGCGTACTATGTCCCAGACACCAAGGCTAAAGTGATGACAAGAAATAAGTCATCATAATTATCATTATCTTAAAATATCAAATTCTCTGAAACAGATCTCATTAGTCACAAGACCTCTTAGACCAAGATAGACACACTGATATGAAGCCATTCAAAAAAAACAGGAAAAAGTAAAACTACGTAATCTCTGAAGAAGCTTGGAATAGACTATTAACTCTTTCAACTAGACAGTATCTGAAGATGCTGCCAGTGCAAAGGCCCTGAGGTCCTGTTATATCTAAAGAAAATCAAGGAGGTCAATGTGCCAGAAACACCCTCAGAGAGGGAGCAAGGTGGCAGACAGGGCTGGAGCAATCCAGAGGCCAGGCTGCAGAGGCCCTTGCAGACCAACGTACATTTTTGGAAACTGCCCGTGAGAAGAAGCTTGGGATGTTTTGAGTTTCTGAGAGGCCAGAAATATGGAGAAAAGAGCATAGAATTTGAAGTCGGGTTGATTTAAGTTTAAAACCAAGATCTGCCACTTACTGTGAATTGCGCAAGTTAAAAAATCTGTCTGAACCTAGGCTTCCTCCTCAGTAAATTAAGAACAGTAACCATTAAAAAGGCAAAGAAGAAAATTGGATAGTAGTATAGAGCACAGCAGGCCCCACATAAAGGCAATTGTTACTACTCTCTGCTGGCAGGCCGCATTTAGAAAGGCCTTTAACACGCATAGCATCCCTGCACAGAAGACACTATTATTTCCAGTTCCTCATTGTGGAAACTGCGTAGTTAAGGATTAGTGGCAAGTAATCACTAATAAGTACGTTTACATGCCACATAATGATGTTTCAGTCAATGACAGACCACTTACACCATGGTGGTCCCAGAAGACTATAATACCACATATTTACTGTACCTTTTCTATATTTAGATATGTTTAACTACACAAACACTTACCATTGTGCTACAATTGCCTACAGCATTCAGCACAGGAATATGCTATCCAGGTGGCTAGCCTAGGAGCCACAGGCTATAGCACAAGGCCTGGGGTTGCAGTAGGCTATGCCATCTATGTTTGTGTAAGTACACTCTGTGACATTCACATGAAAAAATCACCTGGTGACATATTTCCCAGAATGTATATCATCCATTAAGCAATGAATGTCTGTAGTTGAATCTGGATTCAAATTCCTGGGCTTGTGTGCCTCCCAAATCCTCCATTTTCTCACTACCTTACTTGGTAATTCTAAGATTGAAGTTCTCAGGAGCCAGTAGACCTTAGTCCTAATTTGGATTTGGAAGTGGACTGGTCATAATGGTAACAAAAATTGAAAACCTGAATCTTCCACGGATATTAGGCTTACATGAGAGTCAGGTTTCCCAGAACAGTATCAGGAGAAGCAGTGACATGGTAGAGTGGGAGAGGAGAGAGCGAACTCCTTGGGAAATTGAGTGGGAGGACACAGGCCATATATCCTGGTTGTGCAGGACATCCGAGTGCCCACAACAGGAGACCAGACAGGCTGGCATGTTGGCTTTAACATATTCTCCTGTTGTTCTAAGAAAATGAATATGTCACTTATTCATCTAGAAAGGTCAGTCAGATATGAATTATGCCCCCTGCTTGCCAGTACTTGCTCAAAATCCATGAACTTTCAACTTGCATGTTCTTAGCCTCTTGAAAATCCCCAACTGCCTGCACGTTTACATCTCATCCCTCTGCAGGTGAGATGCAGAAAGAAGAGCTGTAAGGGTAGATTCTGGTTGCCAAGGAGTTACTAGATATAGGAAGGGTAAGTGATATGTATGGGTTTTGTGAAAACAGTTTCAGTGTTTAGGCCAGGCTCCTTCCAGGACACCACCTAACCAGAGGTCACTAAGTTAGGCAGGGTCCCATGGGAGGGGGCTCAGGAATGACCAAATATGGTGACCATTACCCAGAAATCTATGGGGTTGGCTTCTGTGATACTATAAAAAGCATGGTGCTTGCTTAATGCTAAGAGGCTTGATGATCTGTTTTGGGGTTGAGGATGCTACCAGGGGTTTTATAGCAGGGTGGTGCCAAATTTGGAGGATAGACTAAGAAGCATGGCATCCAGGGTCATAGGGCTCCATAAACAACAGATTTGTGATTCCCAGATGAGACCATTGAAGCAAAGAGCTTAGCACAGGGCTGACCATATAAAGGTGTAATAAATGGAAAGAGGAGGGGATGGAACATTCTTCAGAAGGCAGGGCATTAATTTGAGCTTGGTGTGACCTCAGGCTGTTATATTCTATTCTGCCCTATTCATACCTCTTAGAAAAGTTTATTAGAAAAGTTTCATGAGCCCAGTTTACCATTTGGATTACCTGGAAATGACTAAGGTCACTTTGGGAGTAGACTGACTCTGCTTAAGGGAGGTGAAGAAAGAATGGGAGAGGGTATTAATAATAACCCTGAGACTTTGTGATGCTATTCTTCAATGTGTTATTTGTTGAATACCTAGAATGTATTGGGGACATTACATATCACATATAACCCCTAACATTTAATAGTCTCCTCACATTGAACAAATGAGAAAACTGAGTCTCACACAGTTTATACCATCTATCCATGGTAGGGGCAGACTTGGAACTCTGACATATCTGATTCAGAAGCCCAGGTGAGGATGGTACAGCAAGGGAGAAAGGCATGGAGGAGGATGGGAGGTAGGTGGGGCATGGCAGGTGCTTGGTCATTGGTATAACCTTTGGTGTGCAAAGAGCTTTTGCAAAGCAGCACTAGACATCACCCAGGGAAAGTCATCAGTAAGGTCTTGTGGGGATCAGGGTTATGGATGACTCCCTTTCCAATCAATATTCTTAAACCACCTTGAGTGGATTGTTATCCCTCAGTCAGATTAGGTGGTTTTGGACAAGGCAGAACAGGACAGAAAAGCATAAAAAAGCTGGTTGGAAAATTAATAATATAGGCTCTTTTTTGCAGAGAAGATGGAGGAGGTTAACTGCTTTAGATAACCTAACACTTTTTTTTTCTTTATAAATATGCTTGGGGGTTTGAGTTTTGTTTTAACCACAGAATGTTTCACAGGGCTCTCACAGCTGATGTAGTAGCAGGGAATAACTTAGCAGCCCCCGAACAAAGTTATGCAGCATAGTGGGGGGAGTCTCTCTATTTCCTTGTTTTCAGTTTCAGAAGAATCAAACCTTCTGTGTAGGCTGCCTGACATAGACCATGGCCTTGTTGGTGGCTCCTTAATTAACAAAGAGGTTTTTATTTATCCAGTGCAAAGCTTTTCTTACCTTCTTTCCCTATCCGCTAAACCACCCATGCAAATCAGCATGCACTAGACCTCAAAGAAATCCGACAGTGAACTTGAAAGATCCATGCAGCCAGCCGAAGGGGAGTTTAATAAGCTTGGTCTCTTCTTTTCTTCTTCTTGGATTCAATTTTTACAAGACTCTCAATGTGTTTGCTGTAGAAAAATGCTGGGAATATAGGAGGCCCAAGGATGGAGGGCAATCAGGGAGCGAAGGATGGTAAAGGGAGCACTGGGAAGGTAACAGGAAGTGTGGACTGGACCACAGCCAGAGATTGGACAATTCCGAATTTCCTCAGTCTCATGCTCATGGAAAAAACTTGGCAAAGCCACAGCTTGAAATAGAGACCCTTTTTCTATATGAAATCAGCACACTGTACCCCATAAATTTATTAATGTATACATGATCTATGTGTTTATGATCTAATAAAAAAAATAAAAATTAAAAAACAAAAAGAGAAATATAGGCCCTCAGTTTTAGCTCCTAGGGCTTCAAACTGCACACTTTTCCTTCCCCTAAAAGCCTCTGACGGCCTTTAATATCTGCTTTTCAGAATCAAAGGCTGCCAAGAAGAATTGGACTTTTACCTGCAGACAGTGGCCCCTCTGGACAGTGAGGAAGGCCTCTTAGGTTGTTAACTTGTTGGAAGTAGCCCCTGCTCCTGGCAGACAGCACTGAGGCTGGCAGGAGAATGTGCGTGGTAACTGGCGGCCTCCATACATTCCAGAGAGGGAGGAGGACCCGTGTTCTCCAGAGAGATAGTGGGATGGAGGGAGGTGCCAGATTTTCTGTGATCTTTGACTCTCTGTTGAATCACTGAAAAGAAAACCAGCTACAAAGACACCATGAAAAATGCCTTGGTAATCCCCTCTGAAAGTCATTTTCTGTAAGTAAAAAGGAGAAAAGATGAGTGATTAACAAAGTAGAAAATGGTTCCAAAGGACTCCTGGGGCCCCTGTGATTGAAAATGTTGTTTAAAACCTCCCTTAGCATAGCACCCCCAGTTAAGGCATTTCAGTGTAGATGGAGGAAATCACAGCTTCCCGACTGTCAGCATGGGGAGGATGCCCATCCATTGAGTGGAGATATTAGAGGCCTCAGCAGTGGTAGGGACACTTAGTGCTCACTTACTATTCATGTCTTCCCTTTGCAGTTGGATGACCATCTGTGCCACTGATGGGCCAGCCAGGGAGGAGCCATTCTGTCATGTGTATCTCCCTGTACTCTCCTGGGGCAGCCATGACAAGCAAATACAAAGAGGGTGAGACAACTGGACCCTTGAGTCATCAGTTGGAGGATGACTTGGATGCCTACCAAGTCACATTGGATTTTGAGTGAGTGAGAATTAAACTTTTGTTGTGCTAAGACACTGAGATTAAGAGTTTGCCCATGCCAACCACTGGAAATAATTTTCATGATTAATAGAATGTGTGGGGCTTCTTTTTCCAGGGACAGTCTTTCAGACTGCTGGTGTTTCTCCATAGGCTGATGGAGGCCTGTCTCTATCTCATCTTGCAAAGCTCGCACAGTTTTTTGCAAGGTTCTTTTGTGGAATCCCTGAATATTAACCAATCCCAAAGGATATCTTTGGATTCTTGAGATCTCTGCAGATGGACAGTTGGAAAGCACTCCCTTCCTACATGTCCAGACAGCTCTTACTGATGCCAGTCTAACAACCTCCAGCTGCCCCATCTACAAAACACACATCTGATTTCATCGACTAATTTTACAGCCCAGTTGGTCTTCTAGGGCTTGGATATGATGGCAGCTGGCCTGCTTTATGGCCCTTCCACCATCTTTGCAAGATAGTGATGTTCTAACATATTAGAAGCCACCAGACTCAGAGTTGAGCTAGGTGCTGGCAAGCGTCAATGACCTCTTCCCAACTTACCAGAAACCCCAGTAGGTTAGAATTCTTTCTCAGCCTTTTCTTATAGATAAAAAGACTGACTACCAGAGAGCCTCCTGGTTGTAAGGCTAAGAATTGTATAGCCTTCTCAGCTCCTGTATTCCATAGCCTATATACCCTTTTCACTGTACATGGGTATTCCAAGATTCATTTCTAGCTTAGTTATAATGAGATTTTGAGTCTATGGTCACCTTTGCTCAGTAAGTAGAGATCTATGACCAGTTGCAGGTCTGCTGATTAAAATCTATGGGACAAGGGAACATGTTTCTCAAGAAGTCATGAAGTAAATGTTTATTTCTAAAAGACATGGATGTGCATCCCTGGACCTTTTTTTTTTTTTTTTTTTTTTTTGAGACAGAGCCTCAAGCTGTCCTCCTGGATAGAGTGCCATGGCATCACAGCTCACAGCAACCTCCAATTCCTGGGCTCAAGCGAGTCTCTTGC
>CAUYRH010089796.1:0-13881 GCA_963574655.1 Perodicticus potto
TTTTTTTTTTGAGACAGAGCCTCAAGCTGTCACTCTGGGTAGAGTGCCGTGGCATCACAGCTCACAGCAACCTCCAACTCCTGGGCTCAAGTGAGTCTCCTGCCTCCGCCTCCCAAGTAGCTGGGACTACAGGCGCCCGCCACAATGCCCGGCCATTTTTTCTTTGGTTGTAGCCTTCATTGTTGTTTGGCGGGCCCGGGCTGGATTCGAACCCACCAGCTCAGGTGTACGTGGCTGTCGCCTTAGCCCGTTGAGCCACAGGCACCAAGCCGGAGTTTTACATCTTGATGAAATCCAGTTTATATATTTTTTCTTCTGATACTCATGTTTTTGGCATCGTTATCTAAGAATCCATTTCCATTCTTTTGACTCTCATTCTAATATTTTCTTCCGACATATCTCCAAGTTTATCGTTTTTCTGATCAGTGTCTAATCTGCTTTTAAACCCATCAATTGCATTTTTAATTTTATAATTTTAATTCTCTGCTAAAATTCTAAATTTTTATTTTCTTAAACATGTTAACCAATACTACGTTCAATTCTGCCTCATTGTTTCATACTTCACATTCCCTGTGAGACTGTTACTGGTTTATATGGCTGTCTGATTTCCTTCGTTCATGTTATCTTATTTTGGTTATTGTTCCTTAAGGCCCAGATGTTGTAGATGAAAAACATATAAGTAATTTCAGACCTATAATGTTACTGTCTTTCTCCAAGGAGATTTATGTTTATGTTGGGGAGGCACTAGCAAACCAGGATTGCTTTAGTTTAATTTTGTGGGATATCTTTGGAGCTCAGCTTTAGTTCCTGTGATGGCCCGTCTAATTTTACTTCATAATTACTCCTAGAGTGTAGCTATTTGGGCTTTCAACAAAAGTGTTGGAGTGTTTCCAGTTCCCTTTTAGCCCCTTAGTGGCCCTTAGATTCCCAATACTTTTTCCTCCTAGCTCTGGAAGACTATCAGTAGCTTCTTAGCCTTTTGGATGCCACTAAGTAAAAAGTAGTTCCAAATGCCAGACTTCAGTCTTTTCCTTGTAACTTTTGTCATGCCATTAATACTCTTACTGCCTTCAGGAAGATTTAAAAATATATATATATATATGCATATGCATCTATCTATCTATCTATATGTATGTGTGTGTGTGTATATGTATATACATTATATATATTATACATTATATAGTATATACATTATATATATTATATATATAATATATTACATATATATATAATCTGGTAGTGGCAGCTTATACACTTCAGATCAACTTTTCCCTAAGAAAAAAATAGAAACATATATATAGAAGTCAACAGCAGATAAGTGGAAGTAAACAGCATAGAATTACTCCTTTTTAAAAGTCAGAGCAGGCTCGGCACCTGTAGCTCAGAGGTTATGGCGCCAGCCACATATACCGGGGCTGGCGGGTCCGAGCGCAGACTGGGCCTGCTAAACAACAATGACAACCACAATAAAGAAAAATAGCCAGGCGTTGTGGTAGGCATCTGTAGTCCCAGCTACTCCGGGCTGAGGCAAGAGAATCACTTAAGCCTAAGAGTTTGAGGTTGCTGTGAGCTGTGACGCCACGGCACTCTACTGAGGATGACAGCTTGAGACTCTGTCTCAAAAAAAATAATAAAATTAAATAAAAATAAATGCTTATAAAGAAAAGTTAGAGCAGATTCAAAGATTACCATATAATATTATCAGTTTTACCCACTTTTTTAGTTACAGTGCTCCTACTAGCAGTTGTACATGATGGATTATCAAGTAGCTGAATACCTTCTTTCATATTTGTATTATCAGGAAAAAAAATTAAGACCATTGCTATAATTCTAACAGTTATTGCATTGTGTTATAATTACTTACTTATATGACTGCATCTCTCATGAGACAGCGAGTGCCTTATAAGCAGGAGCCCTGTTTTACTCATCTTCTATTTCCTAGTCCTAGACCTGGAATTGAGTACATGGTACATGTAGAAATGAATGTATGTGATGAAAATACTTTATTTGGTTTCAAAGTGAAAAATCAATGTCTGTATATGGTGTTCTGAATCATCCTAAAGTATATATTTTAAAAGGGAAGAAAGAATCTTTCCTCACCTGCCCTTTTGTTTTAACTTCTTCTTACAGGTGGCATCTCCACAGAAAGCGATTGTGCTTTTGAGCCAGACTACGCTGTCCCACCACTTCCAGTGAGTGAAGGTATGCAGCACATTCGGATTATGGAGGGCATGTCTCGCTCTCTTCCATCCTCCCCCTTACTCACACATCAGTCTATCAGTGTTCGGCTCCAACCTGTGAAGAAGTTAACTGGTAAGGACCTTACCTAAATGTAGTATGTTTAACAGGAAACCTAACAGTGTGATACTTTAGGTCATATCAGATATGTATACATGCATCTTTAGGTTTTTCCTCTTTGGCCTTCCTAATGTCCCAGACTCTTAGAAAGTGGAACTCCTACTAATTTTAATTTAGATAATTAGAACAGTATTCAGTATGACAGATTGATGTATTTATTTTCTAAATGACCCATCTGTTGTGGGCATGTTTTTCTAGGTTTTCAGAAAGTTTCTAGTTTTGCCAGAATACACTGCAGTTCTGATTTCATTTATCAGCTTGTTTGTGTTGGATTAACAGATGGAAACATTGTAATTTTAGGATAATGCGCTTGATAGTTCAGCAAAGGTGCATTAGTCATATTTTGTTTGAAATCATGATTTGTATATTTCACATCTATTTTTAGAAACTAATTTAGGTATTTTCCTTTACACTGGACAACACTACAACTTCTTAGGATATTTACTGTAATTCATAAGTTACAGGGATTGTATTAATTCTGTCAGTGTTCGGCTCCAACCTGTGAAGAAGTTAACTGGTAAGGACCTTACCTAAACATAGCATGTTTAACAGGAAACCTAACAGCATGATACTTTAGACCATTGCTATAATTCGAACATTTATGATCTCACAATATATATTGCCTATTCATATCAAATTTTATTAAATGAAATTTTGTCTTTTTAAGTTTCTTTAGGGAAGAACTTTTAATATGTAGTTGAAGAACATTTATATACAAAAATGTGTAAGCCTGGGTCACTTGGTTAGATTTCTTCCAACATAATCAGAATATCCCTGAGGTTAGTAAATTGACATGGTGTTGATTGGTTATGAGTACATGGAGACATGAAACTAAGTTATTCACAAAGGATATGTTGACGATTTCCTATGTGCTGGCATTGAGTTAGATGGTATGGAGGTTTGATTGTCATTATGAAGATTCAAAAGAAAATAAAAGTAGGGAAAATGAAATTCTTAGACTCTTTTGTCTATATAGAGCAAAACCTTTTCACTGTTTTGTAATTGTCATGAAAATAATAGTATTGACTTATTCCATATTTACATAAAGCATGTTTTATTTTAGAAATTTTCAAATAAGTAAACAAGTGAAAGTCTACTTTGACACTTGGGTGATTAGATATAAAAAAGCCTAATAACATAATAGCCTAAAATATTGGCCCCTTTAAATGTCTAAAAATCTGGTAAATATTAAGTTTCTATTTAAGTGCTTAAATTCTAAGCATTTGAATAAAATTTTATTGCTTAGAAATCCTCCCCTTTTTTGCAGTTAAAGGTATTATAGGTTACAAAAAATACAAAAACTTCATGTGGTATATTCATTTTACCACACTTTGGGTAAAAAAGTAGCAAGAAAATTTAGTTTCCATGTAGAAATTTTATTAAAAGGTAGAAACTTTTAATAACAAGGTCAATAACTTTGACAACATACCTAATATTACAGAGGCATTATTGTAAAGCAGTAATAAAAATATAATTGATTAATGACATGTGTGAACATTGAGTTTTAATTTTACAATATTTAAAGTATGTGTAACCTCTCAGATAATTTTACTTGCTGGATACTGTCAAAGACCTAAGAATTCAGGGATAAAGAATGAATTTTAAAATTTCTGAATGAAAGAAATCTATTTCCCTAAAAGAAGATGCCAAGAAAATGTTTCTTTGGTCATTTTTTTACCAGATAAAGCAAATAAAAATTTTCTAGTTTTACCTGCAATAAAGTAACTTTGAAATTTAAAATTAAAACTTTAGTCAATAGATTATTCATCAGTTATTCTTCCTTTCCTAATTACATTTTGTTATAAACAAATAAAAGGAAAGTTGAATAGAGAAAAACCTAGCTGACCATAGTCTCCTGCAGAAAATGGTTCTTACTTGGCATCAGTTACCAAAATGCATTAATTTATCAGATCTACACTTACTGATTTATCCATTTCTATACATTTAAACTTCCAAGTGCCTTGTATATATTCCTCATATTCATATTATCAGCCAAACTGAATGAGTGGGGACAGTATGGTCATCCTATTCTATTTCTTTCCGACTTTCTAATATTTAGTCTACTGTCTCTGTTATGTTAGGGTCGTTTTCTTGTCATTCTTTCTACTTAATTGCTTACCACATATTTGTTTAGGGCCCACTAAATGCCAGGCACTGCTCCAGATGTGATAGAGTGGTGAAAAAGATAATTAAGACCTCTACTGTCAGTGTTTTCATACTTCATTTGGGAGGGAGAATGATGATAAATGCATAGCTGGTAAATATTTGCATTTTAAACAGTGACAAGTAGTATGAAGGTAATAAAATAGGGAATAAGGTAGGGAGAAACAAGTGGAGATAGAGTTTCTTTCTGTGTAATGATCAGGAGTCAGAGAAAGAGATATTTGAGCTGAGGTATGAATTTTAAAAAAGGAGCCAGCCACAAAAAAAACTGGGATCAGAGCCTTCCAGGCAGAGAGAACAGTCAGAACAAAAATCCAAAAGCAGAAATGAGCCTGGCATATTCAAGGAATAGAAAGAAGGCAACTATGGCTTGAGCAGAATAAATCTGAAGGGAGAACAGTAGAAAATGAGTTTAAGAGATAAGGCAGAAGCCAGAGTTTTTAGGGTCATGGTAAGGCACCTACTTTGATTTTGGGATTTAAATGGAGAAGGAATGGGAAGCAGTGTGATCTGATTTACCTTCTTGTCGAATCTTATCAGCAAGTTGTGTAGAGAACAGAGTATGAGGGACAAGACTCTCCCATGTTCATTAAGCTTGTACATTTGGCCCTCTTAACCAACCACAGATAAAAAATATTTCTTAAAAAAGGTGTACTAAACATGTACAGACTTTTTCTTATTATTCCCAAAACAATACAGTCTAAAATTTACACAGCACTGTATTAGATATTAAAAGTAATGTAGAAATGGTTTAAAGAATACAGGAGGATGTGCATTGGTTGTATGTAGGATTTGTATCAAGGATTTCAGAATAATTATTATGAGGGAGTTCCTGGAGCCAATCCCTCACAGATACCAAGAGGGAACTGGATATGTTTTCCTAATCTTTAAGTCACTAATAGTCATTTCTCCACTTCTAACAGGTGGGTAGTTATGTTTTCATCTTATGAAATATAGCAAAGTAGTAACCTTTTCTTATTATTGTTATTATAATACAATCACGTTCAACATATTTATCTTAGTTCTTTACCCATGTGTATATGAAGACCTATTTGCAGAAAAAACTCTGACTTAGTCTTGAGGAAGTGACAACCAGGAAAGGCTAGCTCAAGAACAGAGGCATATAATTTGGAACTTTAAAATCTGTTTTTTAAATGTATACATACCCCATTCTGTTCAGTACAAAAACAAGTTAATATAGTAAAAGTGGTTAAGAGACGCAGAGACTCTGGTCAAACTCCTTGAGTTTGTATCCCAGCTCTGAGAAAGTTAGTTCTCCGCTGTGTGCTCTTGTTTCTTCATCTGTAAAATGGGAACAGTAATAATATGACCTACACCTTAGGTGGTCGTTTTGTTCTTACAGTGATCACATTGTTTAATACTTACTTAAACCTGTGTTTGGTAAATATTAAATGCTTAGAAAGTGTTAGCTGTTACTGCTAACACAATTTGTCTAAATTTAGCAGAGAATTTTTAAAAATTGCTTTTAACTTTAAGTATGAATGGGAACCTT
This sequence comes from Perodicticus potto, assembly GCA_963574655.1. Taxonomy (NCBI): domain Eukaryota; kingdom Metazoa; phylum Chordata; class Mammalia; order Primates; family Lorisidae; genus Perodicticus; species Perodicticus potto. The sequence goes on from CAUYRH010089796.1 coordinate 6,035, forward strand.
AAAACTTTACATGCTTTTAAAGCCAAATTTCAGTGAATAGTAGCTATATTAAGGTAATTATTTAAACGCTGATTGTGTGCCATGCACTCATTAGCTTGTGTATTCTTCACGTGTCTCCATTTTACAGATGAGTAAATTATGTCATAGAGAGGTGAATGTCTTGCTGAAAGTAAAATGTCTTTCTGAGGATAACACAGCTAGGAAATAGAAATCAAGATTAGTAACCAGTTCCTTGAGCTCCAAATTTGTCTTATTTTACCAATGAAAAAATTGAGAGGTTCAGAGAAGTTAAATAACTTAACCAGGGCATATGATGTATCAGTTAAGATCTGTTTTTGTTCCAAGTAACAGAAAATGCATCCAGGTATGTTAAGCAATGAAGAGAAACTAGAGGACCTAGAGGTTAGGTGGCTTCAAGGTTCATTTGGTATTGAGTACTGCTGTGCACTGAGGGAGGCATGGGAGAGAGTGTGGAGAGGCACAGTATTCTCCAGGGGCTTCCTCTGTGCTTGTTTAAACATAATTTCCCATAGTGTCATAAAGATCTTTAGCATATATAGCTAATTAAAGAGTGTTAATAATTCATTTATTCAATTCTTAATGAATTTATACCATTTAGCTATGAAGTACATTTGTTCAGTTCATTAAAATTTAAATCTTGAATATTTACACTTTTGGTAGGGGTATAAATTGGTGCACCCTTTTTAAGGGCAGTTTGAAAATGTGTACCAAAATTGTAATGAACATAATTCTTGGCACATTATTTTTATTGCTGAGTTTATTGTATAAATAAATTAGAACAAGTTTGAAAATGTACATGTGTATATAAGGCATTGTTTATATAGCAAAAAATGAAAATCTAAATGTGATAGGAAGCCATGTATGTTTTAAAATGATACACACACATGCATACATTTAGTGGTGGTCTAAAGATACAATAACTCTTCCTCAGAAGTGGGAGAGGGATGACATAAGTTGTGTTGTGTACTCTTCTATAATGTTTAAAATTTTTGCCATGTGTAAAATCAAAAATCTCATGAGACAGTATAACAAAATGTCATTTCCTAACTGTGTAATCTTACCCAAATTTGCTTAAAGTCTCTATACTTCACTTCTCTTATTTCTAAAATAAGAATGAAAATAGTATCTACCTCATAGGACTAGTAAGAGAAGTGAATGAATTAGTATGTGTAAAACTCAGAAGACAGTGTCTGACAGAGTAAGTATTCAAAATGTTGACTACAATTAATGTTATAATTTTTAAAAAGAATCGTGTATCGAGTTTCTATCAGCTATGTCAAATATGTGTTCTGAGCTTTGGAAGGTGGCCTTCAAGTAACTTAATTACCTTCAGTAAGTTCCTCTACTTTCTGAGGAGTAATCTTCAAATATTAACATTAAATAGACTGCGATCTCTAAGGGAATATTTTTTTGGCCTCATTTTGAAAGTATTTGCTGCCAGTAGATTGAAATGACCATGTGACAATCTAATTAGATAGTAAATAAGTTATAATAACTGTTGCTGAACCTAGATATTTTACATGCTAGCTACAGCCAAAATATTATTATTATTTTTGTCATGATTAAAATGAAAACATTTTCTGTTTCAGAGACATCCTGGGGAAATCATTGAAAAGTTATTTTGACATTACAAAGGGCCTGTACATAGGTGTTATTCTACATAGTCTGATATATTTTAGGGTACTTATGATATGTTCTTTCATAAGAATAATTATCTTGCAATTTTTAGAAACATACTGGAATTTAAAATGTACTATGGTAAATTTTATTATTAGGAAAACCAGGATTACTATAAAGTAGCATTAACTAATGCTACCTTTTTTGCTACTTTTTTCCTCATTTTTATCTTCAATAAAATAGAAACACAATTTCATTTTATAGACATCCTGAGAAAATTATTGAAAAGCTAATTTGAAAATATAAAGAGGTGCACAGATAGTATTAGTGTCTGTAGTGTTATTTCAGTATACTTATGATGCCATAGTATACAAGAGACTATCTTGCAATTTTAGGAAAAACTTTGGAATTCAAGATATATTATGGGAAATTTTATTAGATTAAAAAATATAGTACACATGCATGGTAGTCTAAGCTCCATCATTGCTAACTGTTAGATACCATATATTTTTGTAAGGTTCAGTGAGGAAATGTATAGGAATACTTTTGAGCTCTTTGGAATAATAGTACTCATTAAACTATTAGGTCCAGTCCTCATTCAAGTACTGTTTCTAATTCAGTTAGAACCTGCAGTCATGGGGCCTTATGTGGACCTCTGGATCCTTGAGTGTACCCTTTTGACTGAATCCAAATTTTACAGAGCAAATCCTTTTAATAAAAAGAATTGTTCTGTGAAGTTTGAATTTGGTAAAGGCTACACTTGAGTCCACACAGGTTCCTCACCATTGAATAGAAAAAAGGAAGCCTTCACTTTCATTTCTGGCCTTAAAGAGATTATTTCTGTAGTTTTCCATACTAAAAGTAGAGAATGTAAGGAAGGTTATTACTTATTTCAGTTACCATGAATTAGTATTGTTAAAGAAAATCAGAGCTGGGCAGTAAAGTGGTAAAAATAGTTTTTATTAATGAACTACTGCAATAAGGAAAAAGAGACCTGGGTGTATTAGAACTGGCCTTGATTCTGAATATAGTAGAGAATTTTGAGGATTTATAGCCAAAGAGCAGAGTGGAAGATGGGAGCGAGTCAGTGGATGGAAATTTATTAAGGAGAGTTATCAATCAAGGGTAAGGAGATTCTTGTAAAACCAACTGAATATGATTTTGCTGAAGGCAGGTTAGATTGACCAGATATCAAGTGCAGGGGGATTCTCACTAAAATGAGTGATAACTAGGCTCAGCATGCTTGAGGATAAGGCCTTGGAGGAGGCCTGATTAAAAAGAGGGCTCAGAAGAGTCTGAAGTTTGGTCAAGGAGAGAGCCTTTGCCACTATGTATGTTTTGAACACCTAAAAAGCAACATGAATTATCAAATAAAGAATCCTTTTGTAGTCAAAAACCAATAGATGCTGGCATGGATACAGAAAGAAAGGAATGCTTAGTATAAGCTCTATGGAAAACAGTATAGAGAGTCATCAAAGAAATAAATGTAGACCTTCTATCCAATTCAGCAATGCCACTGCTGGGTGTCTACCTTAAAGAAAAGGAGCCATTTTGTTAAAAAGACATCACTCTTGAATGTTTATCACAGCACAGTTCACAATTGCAAATACAAGGAATCAACCTAAGTAAGTGTCCATCAGTTCATAAATGGGTGAAGAAAATGCGGTGCACATATATGCCACAGAGAAAGGAATGAAATAATATCTTTTGCAGAAACTTAGATGGGACTGGAGACCATTATCCTAAGTGAAGTATCTTAGGAATGGAAAAACAAAACACCTATACTCTCTAATAATTAGGAGCTAAACTGTGGGCACTTGCAGGCACAAAGAGAGGTAAAGAACATTGGAAACCAAGGAGGGAAGGATGGGGGAGGGAGGGGGATAGGTTTTCCTAGATTTTCTTCTAGAACTTTTATGCTTTCAAGTCTTATATTTAAATCTTTAATCCATCTTGAGTTAATTTTTGTATATCATGAGAGGTAGTTTCATTCTTCTGCATGAGGCTATCCAGTTTTCCCAGCACCGTTTACTAAATATAGGAGGTCCTTGCCATAGCGTATGCTTTTGTCTGCTTTGTTGAAGGTCAGTTGGCTATAGGTATTCGGCTTTATTTATGAGTTCTCTTTTCTGTTCATTGATCTGTATGTCTACTTTTATACCAGTATTGTGCTGTTTTGGTTACTGTTGCTTTATAGTATAATACGAAGTCCGGTAATGTATTGCCTCCAGATTTGTTCTTTTTGCTTAGGATTGCTTTGGCTATTTATTCATGCTCTTTTTGGATTCCATATGATTTTTATGGTTTTTTTTTTTTCTAATTCTGTGAAAAATTAGCATTGGTAATTTGATAGGAATTGCATCAAACCTGTAGATTATTAATACTTTGAATGGTATGGGTAATTCAACAATTTTGATTCTTTTAATCAAAGCATAGAATACTTTTCTATTTATTTGTGTCATCTCTGATTTCTTTCATCAGTGTTCTGTAGTTCTGTTTGTAGAAGTCTTTTACTTCTTTGTTTGGTTAAGGAATTTTATTTATTTTTTATTCGTTTTGCAGCTGTTGTAAATAAGATTGAGTTCTTAATTTGATTGTCTCTACTTAGTTGTTATTAATATATAGAAATCCTACTGATTTGTGTTCATTGATTTTTGTAACCTGAGACTTTACTGAATTCATTTTTCTTTTTTTTTTTTTTTTTTGGCCAGGGCTAGGTTTAAACCCGCCACCTCTGGCATATGGGGCCAGAGCCCTACTCCTTGAGCCACAGGTGTGCCTTTTTTTTTTTTTTTTGTAGAGACAGAGTCTCTCTTTATTGCCCTCGGTACAGTGCCATGTCACAGCAACCTCCAACTCCAGGGCTTAGGTGATTCTCTTGCCTCAGCTTCCCAAGTAGCTGGTACTACAGGCGCCCACCACAACGCCTGGTTATTTTTTTATCACAGTTTGGCTAGGGCCAGGTTTGAACCCTCCACCCTTCATATATGGGGCTAGCGCCTTACCCACTGAGCCACAGGTGCCACCCTATGAACTCATTTTTCAATTCTGGGTGTCTTTTGGAGGAGTCTTCAGGGTTTTTGAGGTATAAGATCATATCCTCAGCAAACGGGGATAATTTGACTTCCTCTTTTACAATTTGGATGCCCTTTCTTTCTCTTCCCTGATTCTTCTGGCTAGAACTTACAGTACTATGTTGACTAGAGGTGGCAAAAGTGGGCATCCTTGTCTTCTCCTTTTAGATTTTGTGGTAATTTAACCTATTATTTTGTTTATAAGAAAATAATTTTCTATTATACTATTTTTTTTCATATTTAGTATATGAAACATACTAAATTTCATATTAGTATGAAATTAAAAGATTACCATCATTTGAGTGGTAGTCACTTATACATTGTAGAAGTATTATTTATATATTGCAGTGTTAGTTGATATCAGGATTATTTATAGCAGCGGTAGTATTGCTACTATTGTAGTACACTAAAATATAGTAGCCCTGTCTTCTTGCCTTTATTCAGCTACCTCTAGGGAAAGTTTGCAAAGAAGTCATAAGGACTCTTAATGAAAAAAGAGCCAAAATAATGAGTCATTTACACCTTTTTAAATGAAATAGTTTCATTTCTGTCAGGTTAGAGGACTTGTAAGGCTGTGATGAAAATTGAAATAGAAGAATAAGAAACTATGGCACTCTACTGAGGGCGACAAACTGACACTGTCTCAAAAATAATAAAAGAATAAGAAACAATGAGAAAGAAAAACAAATAGATAATACAAGATGTCTAATAAGATGAACTAAGTTCTTACAATAAATATGAATGATGTCAATTTCACTAATAAAGACAGGAAGTATCAAAGCATATAAAAAGCATTTTCAGTGATATTTTATTTTAGGAGTTTATCCCTTATAAATAATATGAGACAAAGCTTTCAAATAAAGGGATGAAAATATATATACCAGACAAATGTTTTAAAAAAGGATATTATTTGTGGTACTGCTAAACAAAATTAAGAAATTAATAGATCGGAAAAAAAGTAGATTTTAACAATTATTGGCCTTGTGTGCATGAAACAAAATGACATCAAAATATGCAAAAGCAACCCAAGAGAAGTGAAAACATACATTCACACTAAAGTGTGTGCACATATGTTCATAGCAACATTATTCATAATAGCCAAAAAGTGAAAACAGCTTAAATATTCATCAGCTGATGGATGGAAAAATAAAATATGGTATGTCTGTATTATTTGACAATAAAAATAAATTACTTAGAGATAACATGCTACAACATGGGTAAACCTTGAATATGTTAAGCTAAGTAAAAGAAGCCAGTCACAAAAGACCATATACTGTATAATTCCAACTATGTGTAATGTCTCAAACAAGAAAATCTGCAGAGACAGAAAGTTAATTAGTGGTTACCTAGGTCAAGGGGGGATAGTTAGGGTGAGTGACTAATAAACAGAGTTGGGTATTCCCCACTCAGAGTGGGGTTTCATTTTGGGGTGATGAAAAATGTTCTAACTTAGATTATGGTAACTTGCACAATTCTGTGAATGTATTAAATCCACTGAATTGTACATTTTAAATGGATGGATTTTATGATATGTGAATTATATCTCAAACAAAGTTCTTATAGGGTGGCGCATGTGGCTCAAAGGAGTAGGGCGCTGGCCCCATATGCCGGAGGTGGCAGGTTCACACCCAGCCTTGGCCAAAAACTGCAAAAAAAAAAAAAAAAAAGTTTTTATAAAAGAAAAACTATATATAGCAAACATTGTTAGAGATGAAAAGGAAAGTTGATGAATTCACATTTAAGCCAGTTTGCATGCATCATAAAATGTACAGGATGTGGAAAATTTGAGTACCATAATAAGTTTAATTCCTTATTATGTATTTCAAAATAACTAGAAGATTTGGAATGTTCTCTACTTGAAGACATGACAAATATTAGAGGTGATCAATATCCTAGTTACACTGATTTGTTCATTTATATGTGTGCATATATCAAAATATCACATGTACCCCATAAATATGGATAATTTTAACTTTAAGTATTAGTTAAAAAGCCTAATTCATCTAAGTGTAGAAACTTAGATTGAAACAAAAACTGTTATTTTCCAACACTTATGAACTTTTAGTAAAAATTAATTATATATTTGTCCATAAAGACATACAGTATACATTATATTTCATTGAAAATCAAAATAGACTCTGACAACCAAAAGGCAAAATTTCCTATCTCACTGCTAAGATTTTAAAGAGTTTTAAAATAACTTTTGGGTTAAAATAGAAGCCAAATTGAGAAATAATTGGAAACTAACATGCATGTATTGTGTATTAAAACTTAGGAAACATACCCAAGATGATACTCTATAAAAAAGTCACAACCTTGAATACTTTTATTAGAACACAAGAGGTATCAAAAGTAAGTTAATTGTTTGACTCAAAGAAGAGAATAAACATAAAAGAAATAATGAAATTAAAAATATAAATGAATAAATAAAAAAATAATCAATGAGGCCACAGTTTATTTGAAAGCAACCACTGGAAGGAAAAATCTTTGATAGGAATAGTCAATGTGAAAAAGATAAAAGAAAGAAAAATAAATAACATATGGAACATACAGAATAAGAAATGATGGTAATTTTTTATTATAAGAGAATATGGTGTACAGCTTGATAGCAAAAGAACATTTTTAAGAAACCTGGATAAAAGGGGAAAAAACAAACCAGAAAATTTACTCAAGAAAACAAAATTATGACTAGCCATAACCATAGAAATCAAAGATCCCCAAGAGTCTGCAGACACAGGTGATTTTAGAGACAAGTTGTAACTAAACTTTTAAGCAATAATGATAATTGTAAGATTAGTAACAGTAATTATCATACTTACTGAACTGTTACTGTGCCTAGAAATTATTAAGTGCTTTACATACGTGAACACATTTAATCTTCATAGCCATCTAAGTGGATAGCCAGTAGTCTTTGTGTGAACACTTTTCAGTGATGATGATTTTTCTACTTTGTAATATAGCCTATTCCTTTGTTCAGTAGTTTTTTTTTTTTTTAATGGATAAAGAAATATGGTATTTATGTACTACAGAAATTCACCTAAAAAGAAAGTTCTGATAGACGCTATGACATGAACAACCCTTGAGGACATTATCCTAAGTAAAATAAGTCAATCTCAAAAATACAAACACTGCATG
>CAUYRH010089799.1:0-23366 GCA_963574655.1 Perodicticus potto
TTTTTTTTTGAGACAGAGCCTCAAGCTATCACCCTGGATAGAGTGCTGTGGCTTCACAGCTCACAGCAACCTCCAATTCCTGGGCTCAAGCAAGTCTCCTGCCTCCGCCTCCCAAGTAGCTGGGACTACAGGCGCCCGCCACAACACCCGGCCATTTCTTGGTTGCAGCCGTCGTTGTTTGGCAGGCCCGGGCTGGATTCGAACCCGCCAGCTCAGGTGTACGTGGCTGGCGCCTTAGCCTGTTGAGCCACAGGCGCCGAGCCTCTTTTTTTCTTTTTTTCTTTCTTTCTTTCTTTCTTTCTTTCTTTCTTTCTTTCTTTCTTTCTTTCTTTCTTTCTTTCTCTCTCTCTCTCTCTCTCTCTCTCTCTCTTTCTCTCTCTTTCTTTCTTTTTCACAAAAAGCTATCCTCCTGTACTCTGTTGTGAGAGTAAAAATACACAGAACTCACCCCAAGCACATTATTAGTGCCTGATAGCCTAAACCCAAACCAAAACTGTAAGTTGGGAGTTTCTCCAGTGCCCACTCCCCCCCACCCACTCTGCTTGCTCTCTCCCTACCTCGGTCCCTCCTGAGCCTTCCTGGCAGCCTTGGCCAGGTCACAGTGTCACTGCCCACCCCCTCGCGATGTTCCCTGAGCTCTGAGTTCACCTTTTACTCTACTTCTTCATCTCTGCAACCAATTCTGATGAATGTGTTAATGGATGATAATGGGGAAAAAATAATTACAATCTCCGTGTGTGTAGAATTAACTACTTTTCTCTAAGTTCACCTCTTACCCTAACACTTCTTCAGCTAATTCAAATGGATGTGTTAATGGAAGATAATGCCTATGTGTATAAAGCGAAACACTTTTCAAAGCCTTTTCAAGACTTTTCATTAATTATTTCACTTAATAATGTTATTATATTGGCTCATCAGTTAGAGAGTTAGGCTAAACATTTCCTCTCCTTTTTATAGATGAGGAAACCGAGGTTCATAAAGGTGAATCAGCCCCAAAATTATAGAGCTAGAAGAATGGGGAGCTGACACTGGACCCTGGGCTTTCTGGAATCTGCTCCCCATATTGTGGCTGACAGTTTCGCTTTCCAGCCTATGCGTCTCCTTTTGGAGGATAACAGGTGGAGTAGACCAGACATCAATTGTCTCATAGAGCAGAGACGTACTAGAACCACTGGCGGGGCTAGTGCAGAGTGCACATTTGCGAGCACCACCACACCTACTGAATCTGAATTTCTGAGCATGAGGCCCAGAAATCTGCAATGTAACTTCTAGGATGATTCTTAGGCACACTAATGCCTGAGGACCTTTTCCTTAAATCAAAGAACTAGATTTCTAATTTCTAACTAGATTTCTAGAATTCAGAGAAAGAAAGATTAAAGAACAATTGGAGAAGCAGAAACTCTTGTACTTCATGCCACTAAGACCTTCTGAGCACCCACGCCCTGATGTGTCTGCCCACCTCACCCCGGAGCAGCCAGATTCTGCCTGGGTGTCGTTCTCATACCCCTCCATCACAGCTGCTCCTGCCCAACCAGGAGCCCCAAACTACGGTTCATCCTACACCCCCCCCTGTTTTCTGTCCTTGGTCTCCATGGTTCTGTTTTGCTTCATGCTGTTAAATATAAACCCAGAAAGAATATTAAGCAAATACCCTCTTCTTCCTTTCAAGCACATGTTTCTCCCACCATTTTGCAAGAATAATCCACTATATCATGGACCAAATATGCACTGTGTCCATATCCACATAAAATTCCAAAACATTTGGATAATTGATTTTCCTTTCTCTTTTCGTTCAAACAAGCAGCATTGTGCACAACCAGCCCTTGTGCCCACCCACCATGGGAGACACTGGGGATGTAAATTGATCCCTCTAGGCCAGTGCTTCTCAACCTGTGGGTGGCAACCCCCAGGAACTGTATTAAAGGGCTGCAGCATTAGGAAGGTTGAGAACCACTGCTCTAGCCCTTTAAAGTTGCAAAAACATCAAGAGGGTCTCACATCCTTGTAAACATTAAAAGCCTTTTCAGGAAATAGTTCTATCTCTTGTGTTAACAGATGTCATGGGGAAGTTGGGTCCAAGAGTGTTGTTTTAAAATTCTCAATCTGCCTCGCAAGAGTTTTTTCCTTAGATGGTTCCTGGATAGCATCACATACTTTTCACTTTTCAACTTTCTCATCGCTTCATTTGGCTTTTTTGGTCTGAGTCACCTTGAGTGCTTTTCATGTATACCAGAAATAACCCAAAGGCCAAATCCTTAGATCTACGATGGCTGTCATTTGCCACCCACCAATCCCCCAGATTGGGCCACATTTCTATGACTCACCTCCTGACACCAAGACAGTGAGCAGCATTGTAATTGTGCAATATGGGGTGCATCTTCCTGATTTTAAACATCTGGGTGAAAAGCGAAATCTTTTCTGAAAAAAACCAAGATGCTTAGCATCACGGTGTCAAAATTCTAGATTCTTGACAGAATTTTTCTCACCCAGATCCTTTGGGGTTAGTGACCTGAGTGCCTCTTTGCATGTTGCTTTGTGAATTTCTTTATTTTATTTATTTATTTTTTTTTTTTTGAGACAGAGCCTCAAGCCGTCACCCTGGGTAGAGTGCCGTGGCATCACAGCTCACAGCAACCTCCAACTCCTGGGCTCAAGCGAGTCTCTTGCCTCCGCCTCCCAAGTAGCTGGGACTACAGGTGCCCACCACAACGCCCGGCCATTTTTTGGTTGCAGCCATCATTGTTGTTTGGCCCGGGCTGGATTCGAACCCGCCAGCTCAGGTGTACATGGCTGGAGCCTTAGCCCGTTGAGCCACAGGCGCCGAGCCTGCTTTGTGAATTTCAGTCTGAATTCTTTTCCCAAGAAAAAGTGGCGGGCTACCGGAGTGGAAGCACCGTGTGCCTTCACCCAGGTGGGGGATCCAGTCAGGAAGGAGTCCTAAGAGGAAAAGACCCCATCACAGAAGCAGCAGAGTGAGAAGGGACTGATGGACAGAGATGGGGGCCAGAACCTTCGGGATCTTGAAGATAAACAAGTGCGGGCTCAGCTATGGTCTAGTAATCAGTGCCAAGATTTGGCCAACAACAGCTACAGAGCAACAGAGACACGTAGTAAAAGTCAGTGCAGCTGACTCCATCAAGGACCTGAGATGGGAGGGCAGAGATGCCACCGCACGGACGTCAAAGTCCCCGAGATGAGCACAGCATGTCGGCACATGCTCAAATCACTGAGAACTGGGCACATATTGTCCACAAGGAGCCCAATGAAAACACCAAGGCAGTAAATGAGGCGACATGAGAGGCTGGCCTTCCAAAGGGAGGCTGTGCTCAGGAGAGGCTGGAACAATGGTCTAGAAGTAGGGGGAGAAACAAGGATTATACCAGCCAAGCCTACACTGGGCACCCACAGGGAAAGAAGCGGTGCCTGCAGGATTTCCTCACCCTCCTCCACATTGCTCCCAACTTATCCCACTCTGGCCTCCTATTGCCAAAGCAATTCTGGCCAAGTTCTCAATTCTTGCTCCTGTTCTATGGGGTCTGTCTCTGGGTGCTGGGTGGAGGAACATTTCACGGCCCATACCCCTGTTTAAACAGCACAGAACACGAGGTGAGGAGCACAGGAGTGAGATTTTACCCAGGGAGGGCACCACAGGAAGAGAGAGGCCCCCAGACAATGGACTCTGAACCTCTGACATCTTGGAGCAAACGTTAAGTAGCAGAAGAGCAATCAGTTCAAAGAGAGAAATGGTGCTAAGACAGAGAAAAACCCTGGGATTCACACTGCTCTTGGGAATGCGCCTCCAAAATCCAGGCCATGTGTAACGTAACTGATACACGTTAAGTGGATATCACAGGAGCAGCAGAAAGAGCGCTGGGCTGGGGTTGGAAATTGAGTTGTTGACCTGATGACCACTAATTTCTTGCATGACCATAGGCAACATTAGCTAACATCTTTGGGGCTTAGTTTCCTGGTGCTAAGAAACTTAGTTTCCTTCGTTTCTATCTAGTCTAGGATAGAGCTGTGCACTAAGGACTTAGTTTCCTTGGTTTTGGGAGCTGAGAGGAACCATCTCTGTGGCATCATCCATCTCTGATGTCTAATCGCATCTCGTTCAGGGAGGAGGGAGTTGAGGGAAGCACAGAGGCCCTAGATGAAGGACAGTGCTGCCAAAATCACCCCCCACCCCGTCCTCCTGTTTTCTCACTAACATGCCCTTTATTATCTTGTTGTTGTTGATGTAGTGTTTTTTCCCACAGAACTCTGTGGGAGAGGACAGCAGAGCACAGGTCAGAGCAGATGGGAAAGGCGGGTGTGAGTGGGAAGGGCGGAAGGGCTTCTCCAGCATGATCCACGCCCCTGCTCTCCAGGGCCATAGGCTGAGGGAACGCTGGGGCGCTGTCTCAGCCTCCTCTACCTTCCCCGAACTCTGCACCCTCCTCACCATGTCCCAATTCCAGCACCAAGTTCTCTGCCATATCCTGCTTTTCCCAACTTCTCTGGGACTCTGCTCATTCCTGGAGGGCCAAGAGGTTGAGTTGGTAGGATCTATAAAACACAAAATGCTTTGGGTAACAGTTTTTGCTACAAAACAAGGTATCTTAAAACTTAAGTGATTTAAAGCAACAACGATTTTATTTGCTCCAATTCTGCAGGTCAGCCAGGTGGTTCTGGTGTGGGATGGCTTGGGTGTGGCTATGTGGTCTAGGATAGAGCTGTCCACTAGAACTACAAAAGAAAGTATGTCAATAATTTGAAATTTTCTAATAGCCAAACAAGCTGGTGAAGTCGATTTTAAAAATATTTTAAAATTTAATCTAATCTATCTAAAAGATTATCTTTCAATATGTACTTAATATAAAAATTATTTATGAAATATTTTATTTTTTTATCATATAAGCCTTCAAACTGCAGTGTGCATTTGTGTGCATTCTGTCCATCTCCATTTGGACAACCTGTATTTTACATTTTTAGTAGTCCCCAGATTGGAGCGTGCGAGTCTAGAATGGCCTCACTCTCACATCTGAGATCTCATTTGGGATGACTGGGGCCTCTCATCACAGAGTCTCTCATCCTCCAGGGTTGTTCCCTCACCAGTCTCTCATCAGCCTAGTTCACATGATGAAGAGTCCCCATGAGCAAGAGAACCCCTCAAACAGCCGTGTTTTTTAAACCTCCATTTGTTTCATATTTGCTAAAGTCCTATTAGCCAGAGCAAGTCACATGGTCACCGTGAAATGGGTCTCCCTGAGGACATGTGGCAGTAGCTAGATGAGGCCATTTCTCCCAGTTCCCCAGGGCTGGGGGGATACCCAACACCAAGGTTCTCCTCCTCTTTCCTGTCTGAAAAAGTTCAAAACAGAGGAAAATACAAAAAAGGAAAATTGACATAACCTGTAACTCCATCTCCCAGAGATAACTGCTACTAACTTTTGGTTACTGTCTACCATGCATGCATAGTTATTTTACAAGTTTGAAAATACTCATTACATGCATTTAACAAAATATCCTCACAAGTTTCCATGTTATTAAATGTTTTTCCCATAACGTAATGTTGATAGCTTTCTATTGTATGTATATATTGCAGTTTATTTTAATAATCCCTTATTGTGGAAGGAGTAAGTTGTTTCCCATTTTTCGTGCTTGTGAAATAATAAGGAATTGTGCAATCTTAGTTTATACATTTTCCATTTATTCTAGCCTGCTTATGAAGAATAGATTCCTAGAAATATAATTTCCAGGTCAAAAAATATGGCACATTTTATGGTATCTGATTCATTCATTCCACAAAGAGTTGTAAGCACCTGTTATGTCCGGAAACTCTTAAAAGTACTGGGAATATGGCAGTGAAGGAAACGGACAGAAAGTCCCCACCCTCATGGAGCAGCTTACATTCCCCTGGAGGGAGACTTCAATAAGCAAAGAAGTATATCATCTAGTGTGTCAGGGAAGAGCAAACACTGTGGGGAAAAGTAGATAGGGGACGGGAAGTGCCAGGTGGGGCAGGGCTGCAGATGTGACTAAGGTAATCAGGATACACCTCCCTCATGTAATGTTTGCTTAAAAATTATGGTTCAATTTCTTTCTTCAGAAAGAATAAGATGGGGGAAGAGAACAGGACCACTTGGGAAAAGCACTCACTAGGGATCCAAAAAGCCAGAGTGCAACATCAGCTCCCCTAAGAGTCGGCCATGAACTGTTCTCTTCGCCCTCACCTGTACACACACCTGTACGGTTACGTGACCCCAGGTTGTCAAGCTGGGGAAGCACGGGGGAGGGGCCTGCTAGTCTCATAGGTCTATTTGCACGGCGGTAACTGTGCAGCTCCTGGAGACAAATCCAACCAGGGAGATGCTGTTGGGCAGTGGGGTCTTTGAGCATCCTTCCCACAGCCCACTCTCAGTCTCACTGGAGGCAACTCCCCTCTTTGGTCCTCCGTTCTTTTTATGATTGGCCAGAAGCTTCCCGGCAGCCACAATCTGTGCCTTCTTTCTCAGAAAGGTCAGGCCACAAATATGAAAGCTTTCCTACCGTCATAGCAAAGTGTTAGGAAATACCAAGCAGTCAGTGTACATTAGATGAATGCATGCAGGCCAAATTAAATAGATGAGTAAATTATCTGAATTAACTAAAGAAACACCTTTATTTGAAGAAGCCAAAGAGGCCGCACTATTCACACAGCAGGGCCTTGGCCCTGTGGAGGCAGAGTGAGGTAAGGATGATAGCGGTCGTATGAAAAGAGACCTGAAATCTCACGGGAACCCTGCCACCAGCTAGATTCCTGTCCTTGGATGCAGCATCTCTGACTTGGCTTCAAATGTTCAAGAAACAGAGAGGGTGCTAGAGGGGCAGGAGCACAGTGGGCAGCGTGAGACTGGTGGGAGACGTCAAACAGGAGTTTGGGTGTTAACCTAACAGCCCTGAAAGGGCCACGCCCTGGAGAGCTTTGAAGGAGAAATGGCACTGTTATCTGATGAGTGTGTGGGAAGTGGAGAAGAGGGTCAAGGGAAGACCCAAATGGCAAGGCCCGTGAGCAGGCGACTGCAGGAATCTTGGTCAGACACAGGAAGATTAGCGTGGCGGCAGTGGAGGAGAAAGAAGGGCGCTGATTTTGTTATATTTCCCAATAGCACTTCTGATGGATGAAATTTGGGGTTGGGCTAGTGGGTAGACGATAGGATGATTTGCAGAAATGAAGAAAATCATGGGAGTAGCAGCTCTGGGGGTAAAACTCAAATGATCTCTTTTGGCCTTGTCAAGCTGGAGATGCTCACGAGCTGTCCTGTGGGGTTGTTGAGTAGACAGTCGGAAACAAGTGCAGAATTTGGGGTGAGATAAGGTTTGCAGAGCACAGGTCTAAGGTGGCAGGACTCGGATGTGATTCGGTATGATCTTTTATTAACTCTCAATAAGCTGCCAAATGAAAAATGAATAAGTAGTTGTAAGGACAGTAAGGAACCCCGACTTAGCTTTGTAAAACCAGAATCATCTGCCACTCTCTGAGCGAGCGGCTCCCGCTGCCTGGTCTTCCTGTTGCTTGTCTGTGAAACCGAGTTCGTCATATCCACAAAGAAGGTTTATTCTGAGGATCAAAGGAGCCAAGATTTGCTAAAGTGCCTAATAAGTGTAGGCCCCTTTTGTAAGTGGCTGTCCGTATTCCCCCTGAAAGACTTACTAGAAAATGCAAGGAATAATCGGGGACCACCCTCAGAAGGAATCTTCTCCAAACCCCACAGGCCCATACCCTGTACGTCTTCAGTGGACAATTATGGTAAAGGCAAAGTCAACAGTGCAGAGCCTCATTTGAATCTGAAACCAGCTGCTTTGGGGAGAAAACAGTGATGAATTTCTTGACAAGCATGGTATTTGTTGGCCGATAACCTATCTTTCGCAGATAGTTAGACTGGAGCTAGTGAGTAACAGTACCAACGCGTTCTACAAATACTGGCATCGCTTTTGGGCAGAATTTCTTTTTCAGTTTTTTCTTTTTCTTTAAGAACATGTCTGCAAGAAGTCTATTTTGGGGGCTGGCTTGAGTTGTTTTCCTGGCTAAGCTCCAGGGAGGCTCATAGCAAGGGCTGCCCCAGTGCAGAAAGTGGTTTTGTGGGCTACTGGTTGCTGCTTTTAAGTGCCCCAAAGACCTTGCATTCCCACGTCTTCCTAATTCCAAGAGGAGGTGCAGAGCTCCTGACCACTAATGAGTGCACAGCCTCTGAAATCAAACGGTCAGTGAGGGAGGGGGAAGGGCTAGTACTTTATTCCATGGTCATCTGTCCCCTTCATACTGACAGTGGCAATTCCAAACTGGACCTGCTCCAAGATCCTGGTGGGAAAATCTGCAGACGAACCACCACAGCAAACAGCGCCCTTGGGGAATGTTCTTGTGGTGTTTTTGTCATAAAGGGACCATTTGCACTCAAGAGGTTTCCAGAGAGGACACCATCCCAGCATGGGGTGTCACAGAGAGGGCATGGGCCTGCTGTGAGCCGCCGGGCCCCCATGAGGAATGGGAGGCAGGGGCCAGCAAGGCTGCAGAGACCTGCAAACAAGAGTGTGTTCACTGGCCAGCTCCAGTGGGCACTTATTCTGGGTGAGTAAATTAAGCCTTCACATGTCACAGAACTGGCTCCGCCTGGCAGCACTGGTACCAGCCTCCACCCTGAAGTCACTGGGAACAGTATAACCTCCCCAGAGCTTCCACCCAAGTAGAAAGAGCTGCCCTTAGAGATGTTAGAAATAGGTCAGGTTCGGCTAGAAGGTGGCAGGCTCACGTTGTGAGCAAGTAAGATAATAGTCAGGATTTCAGAAACCGAACCAAAGCCAAGAGTCACCTGCGCTTCCTCCCGATAGAGCAGGCCCTTCTCACCATGACCGGCTAGCTTTCCCCAGTGCCCTGTCAAAAATGTCGACTTACTGCCTGGATAGTCCTGAAAATGACAGAGGTCCTGACCCAGTCAAACTCAAGAAGGAAAAAGAATTCCTCGCCCAGAATTCCTCATCTCACACATTTCTACATTTGTTGCTCTGGAAGAGCCTCTTTGGCCTCCGGAGGTGTCAAGCACTTGGGTGAAATGATGGAGAGATACGTGATCTGACACTGAGCTTCTTTGAGAAAATTTCATTTAGTTATTCATCTAATATGCATTAAGTTTCATGCAGGTGCCAGAGATTTTGTACAGACAGCAATTTGCTCTCAGGCAGTTAAGGCTTAATGGCGCAGCATACCAGGGAAAACCTCTGAGACTCAGTTTCCCCATTTCTGAAATGTGGGTACCAGCACCAACAGGAAAACATCATAAACAACCAGCACCATATGAATGTATGGATATATTGTGGTGTAATCATAAGACTGCTACCTAGCAGCAAAAACAAGATGAACTAGAACAACATTTATTAATATGGATAAATAAGTGAAAAAAGTGAATTGGAGAAGGATGCATTAGAATGATTATTCATGCAAAAATTTAAAATGAGCGATAGTAGATTAGGGATATGTATCTTTGCAGTAACTTAAGCATGGGAACAATATACCAAACTTAGAAAAGGGATTACCTCTGCGGAAGGAAAGGTACTGGAAGGTGTCCTCAGAAGTTTTCAACCGAACCTGAAATGTTTTATCTCTTGAGGGAGCTAGTGGGCACACAGATGTTTGTTATACTATAATTTTTGCTTTTGGCATGCCTATGATACATCAAAATAAAAGCGTTTAATACTATGTTGACCGTCCAACAACAATTAATCATTTAATCTCTACAACCAGTCACTTCTATAGCAGTATGGATCACCCCACCAAAGCATGTTTACTTGGATCTGAAACTTCCCGTTTAACTTCTGAGGGAGAAGGAAGAGCAACACTAAGTTTTGACTTTCTTTTCTTTTCTTTTCTTTTTTTTTTTTTTTTTTTTCTTTTTTTTCCGATTTTTTTGGCCAGGGCTAGGTTTGAACCCACCACTTCTGGTATATGGGGCTGGCACCTTACTCCTTTGAGCCACAGGTGCCCCCCCAAGTTTTGACTTTCTGATTTTTAATGATAATTATTAGTATCCACATTTTTGATGACAGAAATATAGTCCATAGTCACTAAGGATTTTACGTGCATGATTACCATTTTAAGAGAGGATGCTAATGCTCAGAGATTTAAGGAACTTGTCAACCTTACATGACCAGTAGGTGGGGAATGCAGATCAAATCCAGGTCCATTCGCCTGAGTATGCAGCAGTGAGAAGCTATAACTAGGTAGAAAACTCCCGGGCAACTTGGCATCATTCCTGATTCTCTGCCTGACACATGGCAAGTCCTCATCAACCCTGTGTCTGGCCTTTCTCTGAAGACTGGAATGTGGAGACAGCAATAATCAGCTTCCATCCCAAATGAATGTTCAAATCAAAATGTGGAGACCTCTCTGTGGGCCTTGGAGGAGATGAGTGCCATTCAGTTAAAACAGTGAGACAGAGCAAAGGTCCCCCATGCCGTCCCGACCTGGGTGCCGCCCTTGCTGCTCCCTCTCATGCCCGCCTCTTTACTCAGCTTGGTCTTCCCTGCTGGCATTTCCATTGCCTCCTCTACCAAAGGGGAGTGAGTCCAAAAATGGCTCTTACATTAGGCTGTTACATTCCAGATCTAAAATACGTTTTGGGGGCAACGCCTGTGGCTCAAAGGAGTAGGGCACCAGCCCCATATGCTGGAGGTGGTGGGTTCAAACCCAACCCCAGCCAAAAACTGTAAAATACATTTTAGTTTTTATTATTTATTTATTATGTATGCTTAATTTCATAGTTAACCTATGAATACATTTTTTATGACAATAAAGCCAGTTGTCCCTTAAACACTATACCAGGCTCCAGATACCAGGCTCACCTCCCCGGAGGGAGCAGTGCTTCCCAGCTGGTGCAGGTTTGAGTCTTTCTCCAGTCATCACACGTACACCGACGAAATGGAGTGTGGGGAATTTACAAAGATTGACTCATACTGTACCTATCACTCTGTATTAAAGGGTCGTGGCACTAGGAAGGTCGAGAACCACTGCTCTAGAGCTTGGTTTTTCTTTCATTAGCCTTTTATTTTTATCAAAGTTATACGAGCACGCAATTTAAAGAGTCAGCTAAATCTAAGCTTATTAAAAGTCAAAAAGGGAGGTCCCCAAGTTCCAACCCTCATCTGTTTCTCCCAGAGGCAACCAATGGTCTTTTGGGCTCTTTGGATATCTACTTCTTACCTCTTAACATGCTTGCTACTTCTTTCCCAGTTTTAGGAATTGTCAACTAGTTTCCCACAATAAAAGAAGAACTTTGGCTCTTTTTCCATCTCCCCACCCCATGCCCATTCTGCTACATACATTTTTCCCCTCCCTTCAGCTTTTCAATATACTTAAGCACAGTTTTGATTAAAACAATAACAAATTATGATGACTGTCATGCAATTCACAGTTAAGGTGTATAGTAAGCTGTGATTAAATTCCTTCCCTGCACAACCTTTTGCTTTCTCTAAGTTTAATAATTATCTCTTTTCCCCTAATTTCCTAACTATGATTAATTCATAGGAACTCTTTGGGCCCAGAGGACTCACAAACTTCAGTTCCAGGAAATTTTATTTCATTGATACTTTCCTGCCTTTAGTTTTCTCTGACTTCTTTTTTAAATCCCTATGTTCATTTACTGGACCTCCTGAATTCGTCTTCTAATTATATTATACATCGTTCACCCCTATTTTTCATTTTTGGTTTTTACTACAATTTCTGAAGTATTTCTTTATTTTATCTTCCAATCTTTCTACCAAAATTTTAACTTCTACTATCATGTTCTTAACTTTAAAGAGCTCTTTTTCTTAACATACAAGTCCAGAGATTCATTTCCAACTTTGATATACCCTATTTGTAATTTCTTATAGTGATTTACATTTTGAAACTTTAAATGAATAATCATACTGATGTATCATTCTCCAATTTCCTTTCTTCACTTTATTTATCCACATTAATAAGTGGATCCAATTGATCCATTTAAACTGCCATATAGAATTTTTATGATTATATCACAATGTATCTGTGAACTCATTTATTGTTGGCCATTTGTGAATGTTTATTGCTATTAGATTGCAGAAATGAGAAAACTGTGTCTCAGAGATGTACCCACCTGTATGCTCCACTAAACCATAAACTCGGAGCACAGATTGCCTCTAGACTGCTACCTTAGGGAATCTCTGACACACACCTAAAGCTCAATACATGTTTGTTGAATGACTGAATGAAGGTTACTCAAAGATCCTCAGTGTCAGATCCAGTCCTAGAACACAGATTTCCTCTTTTCGTGACTGACGTTCCTGAAGCCAGGAAAACATACATTGTAAAAAAGTAGTTAGGTGGAGAATTCTTAGTTAGGACTGTTAAAAACTCCATCTGTTATGCGAATTTGTCTTCCTTTAAGTTCTGTCAGTTCTTATTCCATGGATTTAAAAACTGTGCCGTTAAGCGAATGCTCAGTTATGCTTGTCATGTTTTCCTGTGGGATTCATTACGATGCCTTCATTTCATCATTATTAAATGACTCTCCTTCCTCTGATTGTATGCCTTGCCTTGGAGTCGGAGTCTAATCATAGATCTTCCTTTGTGAAGTGCCTCTTAAAATCTTTATTGGATTGTTTGTCTTTTTATTGTAGAATTCTAAGAATTCTTCATATATTTCACCTAGAAGTCCTTTTTCAGATACACAGGAGACAAATATTTCCTTCCAGTATGTGGCTCCCTTTTTCATTTTTTAACAGTGATACAGAGCAAATTTCTGATGTTTTTGCAAACTAAATAATTTTTATCGTTCACAGGTATTTTTTGTTTTAGCCATAAAATTTACCCCAAGTTTGCAAAGATTTTCTCCTACTTTCTCTTCTATAGCTTTAGCTTTTACTTTTATATCTATGATCATTTCAAGGTAATATTTATATAACATATAAGTTGAATGCTGAGGCTCAGTTTTTTTCAAATGGATAGCCAATTGTTCCAACACCATTGTGGAAAAAGACTATTCTATTCCCACTGAATTACCTTAGCACCTTTGGTGAAAATTTATTGATCATAAATACGTGGGTCTCTTTTCAAATTCTCTATTTTGGCCCATTGATGTACACGTCTGTCCTTACATCAACGTCACTCTGTCTTGTTTTCTATAGCTTCATAGTCAGTTTTAAAATGTAGTTTAATCCTCTGAAATTTTCCCCTTTTAAAAATTATTTTGGTCTAAGTCCTTTGGTGTTCAATAAAATATTAGAATTAGAATCTATAATTTCTAACAAAAAACATGCTGGGATTCTTGTTAGGATTTCATTGCATCTGTGGATCAATTTAGGGAGAAATGCCATTTTTAACAATATTGAGTCATCTGATCCAGGAACACAGTTTCTCTGTCCATTTATTTAGGTTTTCTTTAATTTCACTCACCATCGTTTTATAGTTTACATTGTACAGGTCTGGCCTATAATCGTTAAATGTATCCCTAAGTATTTCAAATTTAATGTTATTAAATGATAAAGTTTTTATACTTCATTTTCTAATTTTATAACTAGTACATATAATCATAATTAATTTTTTGCCAAGTATAATACTAAGTTTATTGAGGAAGAGAAAAATAGGCTTACAGAATAACAGCAAGATACAGGTTTACAAAGTAGGTTACATTAGCCATAGACAGCTAATGGACACCCATTTTTGAGATAAGAAAAAGGCAAATTGTAATTAATTTTTATCCATTATCTTGTTAATCCCATGACCTTTCTAAATAATGACAATATTTTTATAAATTCCTTAGGATGTTTCATATACAAGATTGCATTATATGTGGCTCAGAGTAAAATGTTGAAAAGAAGTAGTGAGGATGATCATTTTTCCTTGTTCATGATGTTGAGAGGGAAATTCTGTCTTTCTTCCACTGAGTATTATATTAGCTATATGTTTTCTGTAGGTGCCATTCATTAGGTTGTTTGGTTTTGTAAGAAATTAGCATGCTCTCTCCAGAATTACTGTACCATTTAATTATACATTCCCACCAACAATGATCTATAGCATATCTTTTCCATCCTTTTCCTTTTGACCTATTTTTTTTAAGTGAGTTCCTTTTCAACAGCATGTAGTCAGGTCTTATATTCTTACCTAGTTTTATAATCTCTGCCTTTTAATCGGGTTTTTATACCATTTATATTCAGTGTAATTATTGATATGGTTGGCATAAGTTGACCATCTTGATATTTTTTTTCCATTAGACTGCTTCATATTATTTCACCCATCACTAAGACACTGCTCTCTTTTTTAAAATTCCTTTTTTATTTTTTTTTTGTCTCTGTGTTCTATGGAATCTTTTCAAGTTCCTTGAGTCTTTTCCTGTTGTGTCTTGTGATAATGAAATCTTATCAGCAAATTTTCATTTCAAATGCTGTATTTTTCCATTCTAAAAGTATCATTTGGCTCTGTTCATACTGCTTTTTTTCTCATTATGTTTGTTTTCTTGAAATATTTGAACATGTTTGTAAGAGCTGTTTTCATATGTCTGCATGCTGTTTCCATTATTGTTTTTATTTGGGGTTCATTTCTATTAACTGCCTTACTCCTTACTCCTTGTTATTGGTCACTTTTCTTTTTCTTGTCATGTCTAGAAATATTTACTTTCTTATCAAATATTATTAATTTTATGTTGTTGATTGTCTTATTAGTAGCCTTTTTGAAAAATCAAATTGATACTTTACTTTTGCCAGAAAGTAAATAATTTTCAGGTAATCTTGATTTGTTCAGAACTTATTTTTCAGCTTTTAGTTAGTGTGAGTCTAGAGCTGGACTTTTTTCTGGAAATATTTTCACCTTACTAATAAGATGTGACCCCCTCAGGAGTCTCTATTTTGTGTCCTGAATGATTTCTAAGAACTCTTTATCTAGTCATTGTTCAGCTCAGAGTTCTACCATCTGTCTCTGCTCATCCCTGTGGAACTTCACTTTACGCAGCTCAGCATTCAGAAAAGACTCCGTCGAACACCTGTTCTGATGTCTGGATCTCTTTTTCTGTTTAGGTCGCTCCTCTACAGAACTCTGTCCCCCACATTCCAGCCTCAGCCTCCCTGAACTCTGAACTCTGTGTCATCACCAGTGAGATGACCACACGCTGCCTTGAATACTCCTCCTTATGTGTGGGTTTAGAATGCACCTTCACGCGCAGAGCCAGGCCTGTGATAGAGCTCACCTTATGTGCTTCTCCTCTTTTGGGGGGACCCAAAGGCTTATGCTGCCTATTGTCCTCTGTTGAAAACATTGTTCTATACATTTGTTTAGTTTTCTGGTTGTTTATAGTGGAAAGGAGGCGGGTCTATTTCTGTTAATCCAACGTGGCTGGAACTGAGATATCTCTTAAAGAAACTGCAAGAGGAAACATACAGTGTGTTTTATTTTATTTTACATATTTACAGTTTTGAGTTCTCTTCATTCTTTTCTATAAATCTAAATTTACGTCAGTCTGAAGAATTTCTTTTACCTTTTGTTATAATCATGTCTGCTGGCATTAGGTTTCTCTCAGTTTCTGTTTATATGAAAATAGCTTTATCTTGCCTTCATTTTTGATGTAAATTTTTGCAGGATATATAATCCCAATTTGAAAGAATTTGTTTGTTGGTTGGTTTTAATTTCTGCACTTCAAATATATTAATCCTTTGCCTTTATTCTCTGCTATTCCTACCATATTTTACCTGGCTTACTGATCATTAAACATATTTATTTCATTAATTTATAAAAATTTGATTGAAAATTCAAAATAAACATGTATCTAGGCGGCGCCTGTGGCTCAGTGAGTAGGGCACCAGCCCCATATACTGGAGAGTGGCGGGTTCGAACCCGGCCCCTGCCAAAACTGCAACAACAACAATAACAAAAAATCAAAGAATAAATAGAGATAAGTCATAGTTATTTTTAAAAGTCCCTCTTTTGCTCAAGTGGCAAAATAAATCGCACTAACCTTGTACAATAAAAATATTTTCCTAGTGTGTTATAAAATAAAATCAACTATGAAATCACCACAC
Source organism: Perodicticus potto (assembly GCA_963574655.1). NCBI lineage: Eukaryota > Metazoa > Chordata > Mammalia > Primates > Lorisidae > Perodicticus > Perodicticus potto. The sequence goes on from CAUYRH010089799.1 coordinate 16,039, forward strand.
TTTTAGGTGATTTCCACCTTTATTTTTGTGGAAATTTTTTCAGGTGTGTGATTTAAAAATACTGTTTGATCTGATTAATGTCATTTAAAAGTGGAATAAGAGAGTACCTCCTAGCAGTGGTAGCTTGCATTGTATCAACCTTCCTTCCTACAGATAACAGAAATACACTCTGAATAAAAGGTAAAATCAAAAAAATTATTTCTTTCCCAGTGTGTTGTGTAACTAACATGTTTCTGGTTGAATCAACCAGTCTCGGAAACAACATAATCTTTGTTCCGACTGAGGATCACAATGCTGATATTATGCAGATGATGAGAAAAAGAGGTTATAGTAAGCACAGATAAGATAGGAATTATTTCACAAGCCTTTGGACCTTTTGTTTCTATAAGGTCATTGTCCTCTTACCTGGGGAAGAGTGGATAACTGCTCCCCCAATGTTGGACTGTTTCCTTGTGAATTAACCCAATTAATCCTAGCAGCTCCCTGCTTCCTTCCCAGGCAAGTAACTGCACCAACTAGGAAAAGATCTTGCATACTACTATATCCCTTGGACCTAAACTTTTTTAACATTCCATATCCCTCCTTTCAGTCACACCAAAGTACACTTTTCAAGTCCTGGCTGAGCATGGTGTTACGCCCTGAAATTTAAGCACATGCAGTCTCTGTCGTCAAGGCAGACAACATCATGTCAAAGAAATACAGACAAGTCGGCATCAACATCAAATCATGATTCCTTTAAGTCTGTGGTCTGCTTTGCCTACAGGATGCCAAACATCTGGATGAAAGATGAAGCAGTCAGGAAGCTTGCTGTTCTTCCAGATAATTGAATAGACTTTTATGTAAATTATATAAACCCAGCAATTAAAATAGTTATACCAACTTATATTTACATAGAATGATTTACAACTACTGCGAATATGTGTGTGCATAAATGTGTGTGTGTGTAAAGCCTCATTAGATTACCATATCTTTATGGAATGGGCTTAATTATCCCATTTTATGGAGGAGGAATTTGAGAGCTTTTATCAAGCATGCATTGATGTCATATTTTATGCCAGATGTAAAGCCTACAAAAGAGAAATAAAACAATCCCTGTCTTAAAGACGCTTATAGACCAGGGGAGGAGCTCAAGATAGAATGAACCTGACTCACCCAAGGTCACACAACTAGTAAAACGTCAGATCTGGGACTTGGTCCAAATTTTCTGACACCAAGTGCAGCCCTGTGTTCACAGCTGCCTCCAATAAAGGCCAGATGCACTTAAAGGACAATCAGTAAAACAGGGAAGGGACAGGGAGCCACTGGGGTTAGAAGACTTTTATCAACACTAAGATCATCAATGAAGAACAAATCATTAAAATTACAATTACGAAGACTATGAGCAGACATTGGAAAATGATCTCGTGATGTTGGGGAAAGAGAAAGAAAGGAAAACAAATGGCATTCTGCTCTGGGCACTTGATACATAGGTGGGCAGGCTCAGGATGAGCACAGGCAAATGAAACAACCGGATTGTGGCTGAACTTTCCTGTTTTTCTTTCTTCTTTTTCTAAGCTACAAAATATTACTTTATAGTTTTATTAAGTACTTTATTAGGTTTTATTTTGCTAAAATACAAATGATAAGTAGAAAAAGAAATATCATAGAAATATTCATCCTTTTGCAGCCAGACAAATCTGGATTTAAATCCTAGTTTTGCCAATGACTAGTTGTATGATCTTGGGAAAGTTATTTAACTTCTCTGTGCCTTAGTTTCTCTGGGAAAGAATAATGTTCAGCTCAAAGGGGTATGTTTAGAATTAGCGATTATGTTTTAGGCACTTTACACACACAAACCAATCAGTCAACCTGTGACTGTTTTTATCATCATTATTGAGGTAGAGTGTGAATCAAGAAGTATGGTGAAGAACATACAGGCGTTACCAGGCCTGCTGTGAGGCACAGGTTTGGCCAAGAGTTTGCAGTGGCATCTGTGAAACAAGGGACAGTAACCTGGAATTATCCTTATCAGCAGCAAAAACAGGCATTGAGCCAAGTCCTAGGGATATAAAAATATGTAAAATATTACCTGGTCTTAAAGAGATTTATTATCAATCTCTTTATTTATTCAATAAGCATTTATTAAGCACCTCCTGTAAGTTAGGGACTAACAGAGGAATTGATGGTATAAAGATAAACAGGACTTGGTCCTTATTATAGTTGGGTGGAGGAGAAACAGTTGTGGAAGCAGATTAATACAACATAGTGCAGAGAAGGCAATCGTGATGTTAGGTGTTTGGGGATCTAGATAAACACCCACTTCAATCTAGTGGGGGAAAAGAAGGGAAGCCTAGGAGGAATTTCTGAAGAGATAGCCCCTGAGCTGGGCCTTTTAATATGACCAGGAGTCACTTAGGAAAGGGGACTGGGTGGAATAGAATAAAGCAAAGAGAAATGCCAGGGCACAAAATTTGAAGCAGTGGATGAGATTTGAGACAAGGGTGGGAACCAACTCCTTAGAGATTTTATACACCTTATACAGAGAACAGTGAAGAATTTGAAGCTGAGAAGACAGGAGTTGAGGTAATCAGACTTACATTCTCTGATAACAAACCCTCTGGAGCCCTATGGAGGAAAGATTTGAATGGGACAAGCATGGCTGTGGTTAGAGGTCACATCTAAGGGTTCAGGAGAAAGACGAGTCTGAACTGGGATAGTGAGGATGGAGAGCAGACAGATGGAAACCAGATGGCAGGACCATCTCCAGTGATCCCAAGAATCCAGCAAAAGTAGAAAGGAAACACTTAAAACCTCTGGACAGCATTTGTTATAGACACAGTCTGAGAAAGCTTTGTAGAGGAGCATGGACATGAGCAGCCCATTAAAGAAGAGGAGGACTTAGGTGGAGAAGAGGGGAGGATCCCAGGCAGAGGGTGTGGAGCTGACAAAGTCAAAGAGGCAGCAATGTTGTGTTCACAGAGGAAGTGGATCATTGGTGGCAAGAGAGTATACCCTGAAATGCCTTCCACATTGCGAATTCTCATCCCGCCTACAGGGAAAGCATTTGCAATGGGGTGGATAATATTTCCTCTGCCAAACCCCCTCCTTTCCTGAGACTAGGCTTTATAAAGGGAGGCTACAATGAACTCAAGGTAGAAAGATTCAGAAATTCTTCTAGATATAGAATCCAGAAAAGGTAGTTAACAAAGGAATGTACTTCAGAATAGTAGTACATTTTATGTAAATGTGGAAATGATTTTACAAAACAATGACATATTAAAACTGCTTTTTATTTACATGAGTTTGAAATTGACTAGACAGCTTTTTCCATAGATATTATATTAATATTCCAATCATAACTTTAAAAATGCAATTCTACCAAAAGAAAAAAAGTTTCAATTCAGGCTACTGGAATTGGTTATTAAAAAGAAAAAAGAAGAATCCTGCTGCCTTCAGTATTTCCTGATTTCATTTTTGTAAATATAAAGAGGAACTTCAATAATGAAAAAAATTTAAAAATATATATATATATACATATATACACACATATACATGTATTGTTTTGCTTTCTGTTTAGAAGATTATGAGTTACGGTATTGTTTTCAGATTGATTAATTCAAGTATGCTGGGTTTTTTTGTTTGTTTGTTTGTTTGAAAAAAAAAAAGACAAAGAGAGTTTCTCCTGATGGCATGAAAGATTCAGTGAGTGGTCTTGTGGTGACTCCAAGCTGTGCCCAGTCAACGAGAGAGCCCCCATGTTTCCTCCATTCTCATCCATCTGTGCCACAGGGGCGAGCAAAAGTGATTGGCTGACAAGAGTGCCGAAGAGAGGAAAGGTGGGGAGGAAAGTGTCAAAGTGACCAATACTTAGATCCATTTCAGGTCAAAGGGAGGGGGATAAACAGTGTCCAAAAGTGAGTTATTTCCTTACCAACCTGCATGCCATAGGGATGCTCCAAGCAAAGGCTAGAACAGGGGTCAGCAAACTTCTTCTGGAAAGGGCCAGATAGTAAATGTCTTAGGTTTTGTGGGACATTTGTCTCCATCTCAACTACTCAACTCTACTATTGTAGAAAAAAGTAGATAATAAATAAGCATATCTATGTTTCAGCAAAACTTCATGGACACTGAGATTTAAATTTCATAAAATGTTCACATTGCAAAACAGTACTCTTTCTTGATTTTTTAAAACCATTAAAAATGTAAGAATTATTTGTAGCTCACATACAAAAATGGGCAGCAAACTGGATTTAGCATGTACAGTATAATTTGCCATCACTCCTTTAGAAAAATGATCTAGTAACATATGAGGAGCCAGGATGGGTCACCAGGCAGAGAAGCTGCTCCCAACCCCACATGGCTGTGGAATCTGTATGTGATGGAAGTTGGACTGGAACTGAAGAAAAGAACTGTTTTCTATGTTTCTCTGGATTTCCTGACTAACGGTAAGTTGTTTAGTCAGGGACTGTACACCTTCTCCCACAATTAAGGATGTAGGAATAGGGTTTTACATAGCTTTTGTATTAATTAGACTTTGAAATCCTGCTTTCTGTACATAGTATTTCATAAACTACATTGAAATTAAAGGTTTGAAAAAGAAACTAAATAATAAAAGCAATACATATCCTTGCCATATTATGTTATTTTGGCTACTAAAAATCCAGGTGATACCTGGGCCAGCCCCCTTGAGCAGCTGGAGCTCCCTGTGGCCTCAAGCTGCCCATCTGGGAAATGGAAAGAACCTCTTAACCCCGTTATGGGGCTCACTCCTGCCCAGCTGGCTGCTCTAACTTGTGCTCTGCAGAAGCACATGAGTATTTACCCTCATACATCTTAATCTCTTCACTTATTGGGTACTAAATGATCTTTTCTAGTTACCAGAGATTTATGTGGTCTTGTTTGGAAAATACCTGTGAATCCTTCAACTTTGTTGTTCTGTTCTAGAAACATAACTAAGGAATAGTTGTGCATCAAAATAAAACGATTAGGAAGATTGGCTTGCCAGTTTCTTGACAAAGTGCCCAGTGGTTTTTCTTGGCCTAAACCCAAATCTCTAGACGCCCTTAAAATAAATGATCAATATCATGTCAAATTTAAACCGTAAAACCACTGGCCTATAAAGCCCCCCTCCCCCTAACAAACTGCCCCCAGAACAAAAGGATTTGTGTAATTATATTCCCCTTGTGTCTGCTCTTTGGAAACAGATATTCCTCCTTATTAGAGAAAAAGTGTCAGTTGTTTATGCTGTCTGCTCCCTTGTCTATGCTCCAAGAGCTTTATCTGAGCTCCCAGCTACCTTCCACAATTCTTTGTCCTTCTTTTAAAGGTGGGTTTAAAAGAAAGGAGTCACAGGGAAGGAGAGAGACCCCTAAGGGAAAATAAAAATGTACAGGTGTGGGCTCTTACGCCTGACGCTGCTCCTGCCCTTGGCTGATTCTTGTAACGGGGGAAAAGCCAGGACTGTAGCCACCAAGGACAGTGTGCGATCCACAGAACTCAAACCTGAAAGGACTCTGCCAAGGGGATTCACAGAACCAAATATGGCAAACTTCGTTTTGTGCATTTCCAGTAAGTCAAGGCTCACAGGCTGGCCTGGCCCAGAGCAGGGAGCCCACCCTCACTGCGCGGTGTGGGGAGGGTGGATACCTGTTCCCTTCTCAAGGCTCCAGGCAAAACCTAGTTTCTGCCATGAGGCACGAGGCTGGTTCGGCTGGCTTCCCACAAATCTGGTTCCGAAGGAAACACATAGCCCCGCTGAAAACGCATTCATCCTCTTCTCCCATTTGATCTTTCTTCCACATGCCTTTCGGATTAATGCTGGCATTTTCCTTCCATCTGTTTCCAGCTCTTAGCTAGAAATGTCCAAGTCCGGCTCAAGCCGCTCTGCAGGGCTGGGGGCTCCTCCCAGGCCGGGTGCTGCCCTGGAGAAGCAGGTGACAGGAATCCAGGGAAGATCGACCACGTGTCTTATTTGAAATCAACAAACATTGAATCAGCGCCTCTTCGGTGCCGCGCTGTGCACCTGCTGTCAAGTCATGCAGCTGCTCAAAACGGGGCACCAGCTCCCGTCTCAGTCCCTACCATGACCCGCAGGACCTAAGATGACCCCTCCGCGCTGCGTGCTGACTTCATCTCCTGCACAGCGCCCAGCACCGCCGCCTCCCTCTCGGTGCCTCAGGGTGTTCGAGCCCTTTGTCCCGCTGCTCAGCACACCTGGAATGATGGAACACCCATTCCCAGGCGGCCTAACTCCCTCCGCTTCTTCGGGTCCTTGCTCCAATCTCACCTTTTCAACACGGTTAAACTGACTTGCTGTTGCGAATCCAGCCCTTCGGCCGCGCTGCAGAGGCTCCTCCGGACCCCGCCCTGCGCTGGGTTTTCCCAACACCCTTAGGCACCTACCGCCCTGGCCAGCTTCCCTAGACAGCGCAGCTCGAAGGGATGCAATCCACAGAAGGAGAGATGAAGAAACAGGGAATACGGTGCGAAAACAGAGGGCAAAAATACCAGAGCGGTTCCCGAATGACCGCAGCTTTGGAACAAGCCTGGCTGGGCAGACTGGGTCCCATGGGACATCCCCAGGAAGGCCACCCGGAGCGGAAACATCTCTGAACGGTCTGTCCAGGGGAAGAAGAGACAGCGGTGAGCCCTTCAGGGCCCGTCTCCCACTGGTCAAAGCGTCCCCGGTGAGTGCCAGCGCGCTTATGCTTCCAGGACGTGGAAACACGGCTTGCACACCGGTCCTCACCTAAGGGACAACAAGGAAGTCCCAGGGCGAAGGTGCGAAGTCCCTCGGCGCAGGGGAGAAGCTCAGGGGCACACGGTGAGCTGCAGGTCGCGCAGGGAGGCGCAGGGAGAAGCAGCGGGGGAGGAGACACACGCGTGTGCGCGGTGTGTGTGTGCTCATACCTGCACACATGTGTGCGTGCGTGTCCTCCCTCAACACCAGCAGACCCTACCCTTGCACCTGGGATGTGGCTAGTGTGAACTGAGATGTGTTTGAAGAGCAAAATACACATCGTATTTCAAAGACTTAAAGTAAAAAATAGAAATGTAAAATACCTTGGTCAGTTTTTATGTTGATTTCATGTTAAAATGATTATATTTTGGATGTTTTGGGTTAAACAAAATATATTATGCATATTAATTTAATCTCTTTTTTTTTTTTTCACTTTGGAATATGTGGCTCCTCGAAAATGTAAAATCAGGTGCATGGCTGGTACTACATCTCCCCGGGCCAGTGTTATCTAGGTTGCCTAGGGAGGAGAGCAGTGGTTTTCAACCTTTCTGATCTCATGGCACACTTGAACCTATGAACTTCAATTACATTGATTAAACAAAAAAAAAGA
>CAUYRH010089801.1:0-11933 GCA_963574655.1 Perodicticus potto
AGCTCACAGCAACCTCCAACTCCTGGGCTTAGGCAATTCTCTTGCCTCAGCCTCCCGAGTAGCTGGGACTACAGGTGCCCACCACAACGCCCGGCTATTTCTCTGTTTTTGAGGTTCGGCCGAGGCCGGGTTTGAACCCACCACCTTCGGTATATGAGGCCGGCGCCCTACTCGATGAACCACAGGCACCACCCTTTTTGTTTTGTTTTGTTTTGTTTTAATATTCTACTTTAACTTGTTTTAAAAACGTCTTGAGTTCTAAATCTGATAAAATAGACAGTTAATAAAATCTAAAACCCAAAAAGAACTTATGCTGGATGAAAATAAAATAATGAGAGTCTAAGGACACTCAGTATGCGCAAAAAGAGAAATGACATCAGCTCTGTAAGACACTCAGCATAAAAAGAGTTTCATGGTTAAATAAATTTCACATAATTTAAGGTTCCTCTTTTTCTTTTTTTTAAGACAGAGTCTATGTCTCTCTCAGTAGAGTGCTATGACATCACAGCTCACAGCAACCCCAAACTCTTGGGCTCAAGCGATTGTCTTGCCTCAGCCTCCCAATTAGCCAGGCCTACAGGTGCCTACCACAACGCAGTTGTCATTTCTTGTTGCAGTTGTCATTGTTGTTCAGCTGGCCCGGGCCAGGCTGGAACCCACCAGCCTTGATGCATGTGGCTGGCACCTTAACCACTGTGCTACAGGCACTGAGCCTAAGGTCTCTCAACTCAAACCATGTGTTACAGTATTAAAGACCAAAGAGTCTTATGGTAAAGAAATGTTGTTTTACTTTGCTAGCTCTGGTTTCCCCAACTTGAGAACCCTTTTCTCACCTCAAACAAGCAACATGTACTGATGCACACCAAGTGTCAGGTGCTATCTCTGCTTTACACTGACTAACTTATTTAACCCTCACAACAACGATCATGGAGCAGCACCCTGGAGTGTTACTACCTCCACCTTACAGATGAACAAACCACCGCAGGAAAAGGTTCTCTACCTTCCCAAGGTTACATAACTAGTAGCAGAGCCCAGGTCTGAACCCACATAGTCTAGCTCCGAAACCTGTCTCTAACCATTGACTATCCTAATGCTTCTACGTATATGAGAACTGATGCTCAAGGAAGTTGCTACTGGCAAATGCACAATATTTATTACACAATGATTTATATCTACAGAAAAAGTGGAAAACAGGACTACACAGACAAAAAGTGTGAGGAACCAGATGAAAACCCTGACAGTTAACTCAGCTGTGTCTGACTAGGAGGATAATGGAAGATTCCTTTTTTTCCTTTAAAATTGTTTTGTCAATAAGCCTTCCTTCAAAAAATTAACAGAAGTAGTTAACATTTACTGAATACTTCCTTACACCAGGAACCAATGCTAAGTGCTTCACATGCACTAAACCATGAAATCTTCATGCCTTTGAAATAGTCACTATTATCTCCATTTTACGATAAGGAAACTGAGGCTCAGATGTCGGCAATTCTAAAAGCATGGTCACAGCTTTTCACAATAAGACGAAAATGCTTTCATTTTTCATGGTGCTGTCTTGTGCTGACTGAAAAAAAGTGAGGGTGACAAAACTATTGGCACGTAGCACAAGAGGCCGTGGTCAGGCTGTGCTGGGGAATCACTGGTTTTTTGCTCACCGTTTAAAGTCAGTTTCACTTGGTGCTCAATGAATCAGTAAAAAGCATTAATTTTATTTAATCTCAAACTTGGAACACAGGTGTTGCTAATGCCCTAAGTGGTGAAAGGGGACGTGCGTCCAGAGCGCTGCGCTGCTTGGCAGGGCACGGCTGACAGGAGCACCTGAACCACAAGCCTGTGGTGGAACATTGTGTTACGTGAAGGAACAGCTGACCAACCAACAGTAGCTGTTCAGATTTCTGGTATTTGCACACACTTTCTCAAAAATAAATGAAGTGAGTCTGTCACTTGAAGAAAAATAACTGGCATGGTATGTATTGTCAGTGACAACATTCAACCTTCCAAGTAAATATCAGAACTTTGGAAAACTTCCACCACCAAGAATTTGTACCTTCCCACTATTTTAAAGGCCTTTCTGAGGAGACTAATGGTGATATTAATGGATGTGTATATTTTTCTTTAAAACTTACCACAAACTCAATGCAAGGCAAAAAGATTTAAGGGGAGGTTTGCTAGAAGCTTTTGGGAAAGGACATTTCCCTGTGCCTACTTCAGGGAAAACTCTCAGAGGTCAGCCCTGTCTCCCGTGGTGAGCAACATGAGCTGAGGATGGAAAGCCCGGGACTGCTCCAGTTACTCCAGTGATTTTTGATCCCAAACTCCCAACCTCACCATAAAGCTGACACCACAGAAGGCAGAGAAGAGATGGGAAAAACTAAGTGACAGGCAACATAATTAAGCAGCTGAGTTTAATCACTGCTGAAAACCATCTATGGAGCATGCAGGAAAGCCTTTTCACTGTTGAAACCAATTTAATATGGGTGTTACGTTGCTTACAACATTAAGGACTCCTAATTTGAGGCATATTGCTAAATTAAATTAAACTACATTTTCAAAAACAAATATGACTATAACACTCTTACAATTAAAGAAGACCATCTACTAGAAAAATCCACACTAACTTGACACAGTTTCGTGTGGAAGTAATATTTTAAATTACCTTCTCAGTGTTCTTGTACTTTTCCCATCCTTTTAGCATTTTCAGCCATTTGGCAGTTCTTTCGATTTCCAGGTGCTTTTGCTAAAATAAAATTGAAATTCGCTGTTACTGTACAAATTATCAAAAAGAAAAAAAAACAAAGAAAATACTGCTAAAAAAGAACTATTAAAAGAAGTTATGTTATATTAGATATCATAAAAAAAATTCTAAAAATTGGATTGTTATCCAGTTAAAGAGTTGTATCAACTATATTCCTTAACTGAAGTTTAGCTTTATAGAAAATGCTCCATTCGGGCAAAAAGATAAAGAGATTATTTAAATTTTTTAACACTTTAAAACTAATCACTGAAAATCTTGTGTATTCTACAAATTAAAAGGAAAAATTTAAAATATCTTTTATAAAGCAACAAAAATATAACTTTAAAATTTAATTCTCTTCTTTTGTGTTTTACTGAACTCTAGCATATTAATGTTTTAGTGATAGTTAAAATAGTTTGAAGTAGATATTCATTTATGAAGAGATTAATAAATAATTAGCACTAGGCTAGAGAAAAATTATGCAAAAATAATAAGTTGCTGCCATAAGGAAAGTTTGCTGGTGCAAAGGCCAACTGACACGGACACACAGCACTGTGGCAGGTGGACCACAGAGACGGGACAGGTAACAGCAGGTCACAGAGGAAGGAGCAGACACACCCGCCTCGGCATGTCAGAGAAAATGAGCCGACGTGAACAGCAGAGAGGGCTCCAGGGCCTTTTCAAGTGCAGTAGGGGAAAGAACGTCCTAGGCAGCACGGAACACACACACCTCTGACGGCGCAGGAGGCTGACGCCAGCCCAGAGAGGGCCACGCAGGCTGAGGTCTAGCAAGTCTCACAAAATTTACATTTGGGGCAAAGCTGCGAGAGGGGGAAGGGGAAACAGAAAACACTTGTTCCTTATTTCTTTGGTTTCTAGGAGGGATTTTTTTTTGCTAAATACTCTTTTTTGCTAAATACTCAGGCCTGTGAGTGTAGTAAATACAGTGGAACCTTTGTGAGTTGACCCCCTCCAGGGGACTGTAACAAACTGGTCAACGTGCGGAGGTGGTCAACATAAGGAACAAGGCCTCCTGTACTAATGTGTACACAGTGCGCATGTCCAGGCCGTGAAAATTAGGTCAACTTGAGTAGGGAGGTGATCAGCTATGGAGGTGCTGCTGTATTTGTATTAAAAAAAAAAAAAAAAAAAAAAAAAAACAGAAAACCACGCAGGAAAGGCAACAGTTCTGATACACTCTATGTTCAAGAACATATGCTCTCCAGAACCCTATGGGGCAGGTGTGATCAGGAAGCCAGGCCCGAGGTCCCAGGACTGCAGGACCTGCTTTCTCAGCTGAACGTCTGACATTCACTCTCGCCCTGGTTCAGGCAACCACAGTTCAAGGATGAAAACAGGCCTCCTTACTATCTTCAACCCAGCCTCAAACAAGCAGCATTATGTGAGCAGATGGCATATAAGCTTACCACCAATATTTTTAGAAGAAGCATAAAATCCCAAAGAAAATCCTGAATTTAGGAAGAGTCTCACCAATGAGAATATTTTTACAGAGTTTTATTTTTAGGCATATTCTTAAAACTCTTTAATTACTTAACTCTTTTTAAAATTTTTGATGACTTTTTCATAATAAAAAACGATCACTCATGAACAAAAGATATTGTTATAATTCCCATTTTTCAAAAAGGCTAAGCCTATTCTTCATTATATTATTAGTGATAAAATGTTGCAGATGGTTGCAGAAATGTTTAATTTTAAAACTCAGTGGGACACTGAAATCTAATTAATGTTTCTGCTAAATGTGACTTTAGAGAAGGCCAAGCTGTAAAAAATTAAGATTGATCTAAGTTGCCGTTTGGTATTTTTTCTTCTGTACTTCTTCCCCTGACTTCTTCAAAGCATAATCCCTTTTTCCACCAACAGGAAAACACCGAATAATTCAAGTCAACCCAAGAGTATAATAACATACACTTTGCCAGGAACAACCCTGCTGAGATCAAGCAAGTCTCTCTCTATCTTTCATTTTTATGACTATGAATTATCAGCGAATCACTTTAGGAAGTAGTCATCCTTTTTATTAAAGGCACATTTCTGTATTCTAATGCTTATGTACACAAGATTATTTTAAATGCTATACATTCTCACACTACAAGGATAAAACACACACACAAAATTTTAAGAATCATTATGCATGCTTTCCTTTACCCTACAGCCAACAGAGACAGAGAGAGAGAGACAGACCTTGGAGCTATAGGATTTTTAAATTATGTATCAGTACTTGAATCTCTGTAATGCTATCTATCAGTTCAACTAGATCAGACTTGAAGCCACATGAAAAAGTCTTTCTGCCCTCACTTATGAATCTCTAACTCACGGATAAAATATATTTTCTCACCAAACATGCTGAAGCTAACTATTCTAGCAACCATTTTAAAGAAATAGTTGAAAACATAATCATGTGTGACAAATGTGAACTTAAAAGTGCCTTGGAAAAATAAGCTAAGAAACATCATCCTGCCTAGACTCAACATCACCAAGACAAAACTAGAATATAACAGCATATTAGAATTGTCATCAAAAAGCTCAACAGATTCTTTAAACACATCCAAAAGCACTGTCCCAAACATGCTGCTCCCAGCCACCTGTTCCCTGGGGTGAATTAACAGCACCCACCTTCTCTCTTATGCCACACCCACTGCACTCTGCTGCTTCCACCCCATCCTCTGATCTAGTCCAGCCAATCACAGTCCTAGATGAAAATAATAGTTTCCTACAGGCTTCCCTGTCTTCTATTTAGCTCCCATACTGCTACCCTACCCCAACTCTTTAAACATGTTCCAGTTTAAAATCCTTCAGCGGCTAGGCTACCCATTTTCCATCAATAAAGTTCAAACCTCTTAATACAGCGCGCATGAATGGCTCTTCACACTGTGACTCCAACTCTCCTTCCAGTTTTAATTCTGCTGTTTTTATGATCTGGTCCCCCTGAACTATTTGTCATTCCCAACACACAATGCATTTTCATGTTCCTTTGACAAATGTTTGCTATTTGTCTTCCTGTAATGCTATTCCTCACCTTCATTTGGCGAAATCCTATGCATCCTCTCAAGGGCTGGGTCCTATGTCCAACCTTTCCCACCTGCTTCCATGTACGATTCTCCAAGCAGAACTAACTACTCTCTCATCCTTTCATGGTATGGACGAAGGACCGAGCTGGCCTGAATTCAAATCTGCATTCTGCCCCAACCTCTGTTTCATCTGGGGTAAATTAGTCTTTCTGTACTTTAACTATCTCACCTATATAATAAGAATTATTATGATTATACAGTGCCTCACTGTATGTTCTAGCTGGCCTAAATGCCCAAATTATATGACTATTATTTTTAAACTACAAACTCCTTGACTATAGAGACCACATCATATATCCACATTTTTTAATTTCACCACCTATAGCAGTGGTTGTTATACAAAAATGTTAAGCAAATATTTATTTATTTTAATTTATTTATTTAATTTTGAGACAGAGTCTATGTTGTCCTCGGTAGAGTGCCATGGCATCACAGCTCACAGCAACCTCAAACTCTTGGGCTTAAGCGATTCTTTTGCCTCAGCCACCCAAGTAGCTGGGACTACAAGTGCCCATTACAACGCCTGGCTATTTCTTTTTTGTTGTTGTTATTGTTGTCATTATTGTTTTAGCAAGCCCTGCCCAGGTTGAATCCATCAGCCCTGGTGCATGTGGCCAGTGCCTTAACCACTAAGCTATGGGCACCGAGCCTTAAGCAAATATTTAAAAGTTAAACAGAATTTACATAAGAAAAAATAACTGAAGGCCAGTCATGATGGCTCACACCTATAATTCTAGCATTCTAGGAGGCTGAGGTGGGTGGATTGCCTGAGCTCACAGGTTCGAGACCAGCTTAAGCAAGTATGAGACCCCAACCCCACCTCATCTCTAAAGAATAGCAAGCAAGGTTGGCTCAGCGCCAATAGCACAGTGGTTACAGAGCCAGCTACATACACTGAGGGGTGGCAGGTTTGAACCCAGCTCCAGCCAGCTGAACTAAAATGAAAAAATAGGCAGGTGTTGTGGCAGGAGCCTTGTAGTCCCAGCTACTTGGGAGACTGGAGCAAGAGAATCACTCTTCACCAAGAGTTTGAAGTTGCTGTAAGCTGTGACACCACAGCACTCTACTGAGGGTGACATAGTGAGACTCTTGTCTCAAAAGAAAAAAAAAAATAATAGCCAGGCATTGTGGCATGCACCCATAGTCTCAGCTCCGGGGAATTTGAGACAAGAGAATCACTTAAACCCAAGAATTTGATGTCATTGTGAGCTATGATGCTATGGCACTCTACCCAAGGGGACAAAGTGAGACTCTGTCTCAAAAAAAGGAATTGTATTAAGAAGTAAGTAATAGTATTCAGTGGTCTCAAGATGGAGCGGTGGGAAGGAGAATAAATATGAATAGACAGACCAAAATCAGAATATTACTTTTGAAAGCGGTTAGATCACTACAATACTGAAGCAACCAGAGCAAATTATAACAATATCTCTCATGTGGCATAATGGCAGAAATGGAATCATTCTATCACGTTGGTAACACTTTTCAAAATGCTGCCAAGGGCGGAAACACTGAAGTTAGAAGCCTATACAAAATCTATCTACTGAGGAAGCTGAAGCAAGAGGATCACTTGAGCCCAGGAGTTTGAGGTTGCTGTCAGCTATGATGCCACAGCAATACCCAGGGTGACATGGTCTCAAAAAAAAATAATAATAATAATAATAATAATTAAATAATTCTGTTGGCTTCACACACGATCATCTTACTTCTCTCAATTTTTATTTTGAAAAATTTCCAACCTACAGAATAGTTGAAAGCATAGCATACACACTCGTATATGCTTCACCAATGTCTGCCATTATTAACCTGTCGCCTGATTTCACTGGTATCTATAAATATATATAGGCTGACCATTAGAAAATCCAGACAACACGTCATGCCTAGATAGTTCAAGTGTATGTCACCTATGGACAGAAACACATTACTCTGCATAAACCACAGTACCATTATAACACCCAAGAGATTGAAAATTGATTCATTACCACTCTTAACAGCACATATACCAACCCCTACTTGCCCTCAAAATGTTCTTTACAGTTATTTTATTGAGGGGAGTGTAATTCAGGTTCCAGTCACCAATCCTGAGTTGCATTTTGGGGACATCTCTTCAGTTCCCTTTGATCTAATGCCTTTGCCTGTTTGTCTTTGGTGACATTGACATTTTAAAGAGTCCAGGCCACATAATCTGGCTTTGTGTGATTGGCTCCCCAGATCTAGTCAGGACTGTTCCCCAAAGATGTTTTCTTTCCTACCACATCACGTCAGTTGCCAAATTGTACCATCATCGACAATGCTACGGTTTAATCATTTGGTAAACAACAAATGCCAATAGCCTCCTCATTCATTGATAGTCTCTGCCTGAATCAATTACAACTGTGATGGTGGTAAAATGTGTTTGTGCTTTCTTCTAATTCTATCATTCCTTCTATATTATTAACTGACATTATTTACTTTTGACATTAAGAAGGTTTTCCTTTCTTGCCCCTGCCCCCTATAGTAGCAATATGGTCTAAAGGACGATTTTATTCCATATATTATAATCCACTATCATCATTATTCTTTCTGAACCTCAAACTGTCCCCTGAGGGATAGCCAGACTACTTCCTACCTAATTGAAGATGTCTGTCCTTCAAATGGGTTCTTTGGATATACCCTGTTAGTTTTGTAACACTTCTTAGTTTTCTGGCTCACCTTACTTTATACTTTTCCTATTTGAAACCGAGAATCAGTCGTTACTTAAAGAAACTGTGGGGCAGAGCCTGTGGCTCAAAGGAATGGGGCGCCAGCCCCATACACCAGACGTGGTGGGTTCAAACCTGGCCCGGGCCAAAAAAAGAAACTGCAGAAAAAAAAAGAAAGTGTGGCTCTTTTTAATGGAGAATGGTATTCAAAAACTAAGATTTGGGTACTAGATATGTTTGCTTATCACTGCAATTTTTAAAACCGTGTAGAAGACCATTAGAAAAGTCCACTCCTCTCAGAATGTCCAAGCAACACACATCCAAAGAGACAGAGTAGCAGCCATGAGCCCCACCCCGGGACCCTCTGCCATCTTTGTGTCACCTCCACTGCCTGAGAAAATGGCACCTTCTGTGTACTCTTCTCTCTCTAAGCTGTGTCCAGGGAAGGGCTATACTTCTGTTTAAGGGTTACAGTGACATCACCTCCAAGTCAAAACTGGCCTCGCCTAGTGATGCAAAGGGACTATACGGATTAAAACTGGAATCGATACCGTCTTTGTTATCTCTCACCTTTCAGTAACCTGAAACTGTATTTCGACTTGTGGAGGACAAGTTCAACAGTAAGTATTCAACAACTATTTGTTCAGTCACCCACATGGGTTGTCTTCAATCTGGTCCAAGACCCCTCTATTAACATAATTAATAATTCAGACAGCAAAGGCTAAACATACAACACACCGGTGGATATTAGCAACCTTCTCTTCTAGAATAAAAAATCTAAGAAGTTGGCTCAAATTCAAGTCTTCAAATGCTTTTCTGGCTTTATTTGAACATTGATATGTATTGAGATATAATAAATGTATTTACAGTCTCTGCCCCTGGTTCCTGGCTCCTAAAACTCTTAAAATTTCCTGGGTGATAGGAGCATCTTTTGTTCTAATGAAGCAAGTCTTGCTGGGCTCCTGGATCAGCCACACGCTCTGTCTTCTGGGAAGGGGTGAAGGGCACAGAGTTATGAAGCGTCTGTAAAAATGTCCCTGAACTATGGGGGTTGGAAACTTCCAGGCTGGTGAGTGCAGGGCGGTCCTGGGAAGGCAGTGTACCAGGAGAGGGCGTGGAAGCGCCGCACCCCATCCCAACACCTCCTCCCATGGGTCTCTTCCTCTCCCAGACTATTCCTGAACTGCCCCCTTACATAAGAAATGGGTGCTAGTAAATAAAGTGCTTCCCTGAGTCGTATAACCCAAGTAGAGCGTTGTAGGAACCTGTAATTTATAGTCTCTTAGTGACAACCTGGAGCTCTTGACTGGTGGCAGTCCTCCAAGACTGAGCCCTGAACCTGGAGGGTCTGCGCTAACTCTGGTAAGTGACAGAAGTAAGTTGTAGGAAACCCAGTTGGTGTCCACTTGAGGAAACACACATGTACACGCATATTGGTAAGTATTCTGTGCTATGCTGAGTGCGAGAGAAAGAAAAATAATTTGGTTTCTTCCTCTCTTAGAATTTGCCCTTCGGTGCATGCTGCGCCTCTCGGAGCGGAATATGAAGTTGCTTTTGGCTGTAGCCCTCATTGTGGGCTCCATCTTCTTCCTGATGCTGCCAGGACCCTCCACGGCTGATGAGAAGAAAAAGGGGCCCAAAGTCACCGTCAAGGTGTACTCTGACCTATGAATTGGAGATGATGATGTAGGCAGAGTGGTCTTTGGTCTGTTTGGAAAGACTGTTCCAAAAAACAGTGGATAATTTCATGGCTTTAGCTACAAGAGAGAAAGGATTTGGCTATTAAAACAGCAGATTCCATCGTATAATCAAGGGCTTCATGATCCAGAGCGGAGACTTCACCAGGGGAGATGGCACGGGAGGAAAGAGCATCTATGGTGAACGCTTCCCCGATGAGAACTTCAAACTGAAGCACTAAGGGCCTGGCTGGGTGAGCATGGCCAATGCAGACAAAGACACCAACGGCTCCCAGTTCTTTATCACTACAGTCAAGACAGCCTGGCTAGATGGCAAGCATGTAGTGTTTGGCAAAGTTCTAGAGGGCATGGATGTGGTACAGAAAGTGGAGAACACCAAGACAGATGGTCGTGACAAGCCCCTAAAGGATGTGATTATCGCAGACTGTGGCAAGATCAAGGTAGAGAAGCCCTTTGCCATTGCCAAAGAGTAGGGCTGCAGGGACCCTTCCATTTGATCAGCAGTCTCTGCAGGCCTGTTGCTGCGGTGGAGGTGAAGACAGTCCACCACAGGGCTCTCTGTGCCCTGGCCCTAAAGCTGGCATCTGACGGAGCGGACCCACTTCCCTCACATTCCACAAGTCCACGGGCCCAGTTTGGTAACAAATTCCTGCCAACACTGACCAATAAAAAAAAGGGTTTTTTATTAAAAAAAAAAAAAAAAGAAGAAGAATTTGCCTTTCATCTTGCACAATTAGGATGTGTGAATGCAGATAAACCTGAGGAGTCTCACATGACTACACCTCACCAGCAGAGGTCAGAAGAGGACAGGAAGTACAAAAGGGAACTTGTCTTTTTACAGAACACTTTGACATTGGAAAGTCTATAGGTCATGTATCTTGGGCACGATTTCTAACCAAATAAAGTTAAGACTTAGTTTTAAAAGATATAAATAGGCTCCAATATTCTATATACCATGCAAAATATTACAGTACATGAGAGGATAAAAGATTCACAGTTACACATATTCTTTCTTATTAAAAACATCAATAAACTCACAGAAAACACAATAATCCATTATTGATATTGTTCTCGCAGAATAAAGGTTATAAGTATATTGGTTTATTTCTTTAAGTGCCTGTTTGGGAGAAACCAAAGCACTCTGTCAACACCAACACCAACCCTCTGGTGAGGAACTGCTTATTACTATCCCTGCCGTAAACTTACAACCACCTCCCGTGAAATAAGACATCGGCAGAGCTGCAACTAAACTCCCGCCCTGACAGCGTGGGCGCCAAGCCTTCCCAAATGGCAGGAAGCATATGCTCTAAGGGTGTGTTTTGTTGAGACTGAAGACCAGCAAGGCTGTCACTTTTACTGATTTCATTCAATTAAAGAGCATGTGTAAAATGTTTTTATTACTTTCCTAGAAATGTAGTTAGCCACTAGGACTGACTCACATACTGACAATCACCAGAGAATACATGACATTAATTCAAACCATAAGAACTGAGGGAAAATCTTTTTTTTTTTTTTTTTGAGACAGAGCCTCAAGCTGTCACCCTGGATAGAGTGCCGTGGCATCACAGCTCACAGCAACCTCCAATTCCTGGGCTCAAATGAATCTCTTGCCTCTGCCTCCCAAGTAGCTGGGACTACAGGTGCCCGCCACAACACCTGGCCATTTTTTGGTTGCAGCCATCATTGTTGTTTGGCGGACCCAGGCTGGATTTGAACCCGCCAGCTCAGGTGTACGTGGCTG
>CAUYRH010089802.1:0-30053 GCA_963574655.1 Perodicticus potto
TTTTCCCTAACAGCAGTTAGAGTTTCTACTCGGAGAGGGAGAATTGATGTAGGACATTTGACGCCCTAGCCAGCTCAGTGGAGCTGGCGGACCTGCCGCCTCCTCCTTGGTGGTGTCGGTGCTGCGGCAACCAGCTGAAGAGCCAGCGGGCTGGATGACAGGCAAGGAGGGGGACCTCCAACCCCCACCGGAGGCTCCAATAGCCAAAAAGGCCGGACAACTGCTGAGGAGACACCAAGGTACAGGTGTCAGTGTTCACTTTACACTTAGGACTAAATGTGGAACCCCCCATTTCCTATGCCTAGGTCAATTTCATGTGAATTTCCTAGGCCTCACTTCCATGAATGGACTGTGTCCATTCATTGATACATTCATTCACCTTGCCCCCGGTGGAAGGGACTGTGTTGGTTCATCGATACATTCATTCACCTTGCCCCCAGCGAAAGGGACGGTGTTCATTCATTTCCTGGCCAAGGAACCCACACACCTATATATACCCCGAGACTAAAAGCCTAAAGGGGGAGACAGGGAAAGACCGGGAGAGAAACAGAGAGGGCTTTTCTCTCCCCACTTGAGTTCTCTCTCTCTACCAGGAGCTTTAGTGTTTTCTGTATTCTTTTCTGTAAATAAATTCTGTCTTACCATTGGAAAAAAAAAAAAAAGAAAATGCCATGAAGGCTATGTTAAACAGTTAGATGAAAACATTTCAGATTGTATATGAAACCAGCACATTGTACCCCTTGATTGCACTAATGTATGCAGCTGTGATTTAATAAAAAAAAAAGAAAAGAAAAGAAAATAGCATATACTTCTTAGGGCTAATGTGAGAACTAAATGAAGAAGGTTCATATAATGCACTTAGTGCACAGAGCACGTGTTCGGTGAATTTGAACCACCGAGTGCACTGAAAAGAGCCGGGTCAAGTGCCTCACAGGTGCCAAACAAACCTCATGGGACAGGAGTTTACGAAGGAGACTTGACTCAGGAAATTTCAAGCAGAGCCAGATTCTGAGGCTGAAAGACCAAGAAAGAAAGATATTCTCTTTATGAATATGGAATCTCCTGCATTTTCCCAGCAAGTATGGCTAGATTTTTAAAAAGTAAATAATTCATTTTAATGTTTTTAATTGCTAAAACAGTAAAGCTCTGTGTACACTCACAAAGGGGCCACAAGGCTTTAATGAATATACTTTTCACAATGTAATAGAAAAACCCTTACAGATGGTCAAAACTTAGTCTAACTCCTCGTAGGAAATGCCCCAGTAGGCAGTGACTGGTTGCTTTAGGTGTAGCGGCAAACTATTTTCCTTTGGTTAATACTCAGCTTCTGCACGGAAAGTGAATAACAGAGATGTTCAGTTCCCCTGATGATAAAAAAATGAAAATATTCAAATTCCTTACCCTTTCCTCAGCATTTTCACTAAAAAATAATGTGGTGACAATTTATACTTCCTGGGTGGGAGGTCAGTGAAGACGTGGAGGAACAGCCAGTTGATAGTATAGGAGACACTGTTGATGACTTACTCCAAAGATATCCATCTTCTTTCCCTAGTAGAACCTCAGTTTTGTTCAGGGATGTGTGGTGTTTGTTGGCCCCAACCAATTCTCCAGACACCAATTGAACCCAGTGCTGATGCTAACTACCCTGAGACAGTGCAGACTTCATAGAGTAAGGGTTCAGTTTCACAAGACTGCACCTGCTTTGCTTTAGACATCAGTCACAAATGGAATGCCAAGACCACCCACCTTTCTCCCTATCTGACTACAAATTTGAGAGTTCCCACAACCTCCCCTTCAGGCTTGATAATTCAGACTTGCAGAACTCAGGAGAGTGATTTAGTTATGATTATAGTTTATTCTAAATGATGCAACTGAGAAAGAGTTGAGGAAAGCAAGGCATGGGGGAGGGGCATAGAGCTTCCATGCCCTTTCCAGGTGGGCCATCCTCACAGCTTCCTTAGTTTCATTGTTTCAGAGATTTTATGGAAGCTTCATTACATTAGCATGATTGATTAAGTCATTGGCCTTTGGTGACTGAACTCAATCTCCAGCTCTTCTCCTTTTCCCAAAAGATGTGGGATGGGGCTAATAGTCTTAAACCTGTAGTCATGTGGTTGTCTCTTTTGGGGACCAGCTCCCATCCTGAAGTTATCTAGGGGTCCCTGCCAAGAGTCATCACTCATTAGCATAAACTCAAGTACAATCAAAGGCCTCATTATAAGTAACAAGATGCTCCATCACTCAAGGTATTTTAGGAGATCTGTGCCAAGAAATGGGGACAAAGATTATATATATATAATAAATAAATAAAATGCCCCGAGGAGTTACTGAAAAAGTGGCCCCAAGCCAGTCCCAAGAAAGTTTCCTGATTGGTTTTATCCCAACAAGACAATGGCATCCCCCTTATAAGAGCTTGATATCTGTCTCACATAGTTACTGTTTTTGTGACAAGAGCACCTAAAATCTGTTTTTTTAAACAAAAATCTCTAATGTAATATACATTAGATCTCTAGAATTGTCCATCCTATATATCTGTTACTTTGTATTCTTCCTCCTGCAACTCCCCATTTCCTCTCCCCTCTACCCACCTCAGATTGGGAAAAATATTTCCAAACTACATATCTGGTGGGAGGTTATTATCCATAATTCATAAAGAACTTTCACAACTCAATAGCAGAAAAACAATTTTGACTTGATTAAAAAAAACAGACAAAGGACCTTAACATATTTCTCCAAAGAAGACGTAAGAAGCATCAACTTAAAAAAATCACAAGATCTTAAATTTAGAGGAGTCCTTTATTTCTTACAGAGTTAAAGCCTGCAAAGTGGCTACTCTGATAGGCTGAGAAGTGTAGTCTCTGAAAAAGACAGGTACTTAAAGGGGGGAGGGTTGGCCGAGTACACATATTCATAGGAGGGTCTATGAATATTCATAGGGGTGGTTCTGATACATGAATATTAAACATATATGTATGTAACATATGACCATGTTCATCTTGGAATGGGGACTTAACATTGAAATGTATTACAGTTAGGCCCTGTATGCAAAAGGTCTTTTTAGGACACAAAGACACTCAAGTGAGCAGCCTCTGCTTACTGGCCAAAATCAGTTGCTGGTCTCCTTATCGGGAGAAAGTTACTGAAATCAGTGTCTTGTCCAATCAATGCTGTAGATATGGCTTGTGGGACAGGAGGGTGGGAGCCGGAGTCCGATGATGGATGAACTGAAAATTGTTTTAATATTGCCTATCTTGAGGCCAGTATTTACTTAGCTGTTAGAAGAAAAAGAATTAGAACATGGTTTATTCTTTTATTATTTATTTATTTTTTTGAGGCAGTGTCTTTCTCTTTCTCCCAGGATGGAGTGCTTAGCTCACTGCAGCCTCGAACTCCTGGGCTCATGCAATCCTCTGGCCTCAGCCTACTGAATAGCTAGGACTATAAGAGTGCACCACTGCACCTGGCCTAGTTTATTCTTTAAGTGTAGGAGTGTATGTCTTAATATTTACCTGACATGGCCTTAGTTCCTGTTTATAATTTGGGATCTTATTGCCACAAACAGTTCATTCTGTCAATCTTATAATCTCTATTTTAACATTAATGCACGGCAGCTGTGGCATCTGAACCCTAAAAGGGAGAGGGTATAATGAAGTATGTCTGACTTCCTGTCCTACCTTGGCCAGGAACTCACTTTTTAGGGTTTCTCTTGAGTCCTTTTGGCCAAGAGGAAGTCCATTCATTTGGTTGGGGGGCTTAGGATTTTATTTTGAGTTTACAAAAGGCCAACAGATATATGCAAAGGCTATATAGGTAATTTAGAGTTAATAGATATTTATGATTTGGGAATGCTCTTGATAAGTCTTGTCTTTTTCTGCTTGATAACTTCACTAGCATTATAGAGAAAGATTTTCAGTTGGGTGCAGTAAGGCAGGAAGGCCATTCCAATTAGTTTCAGATGATGATGCCTGCACTAGGGAAGTGGATATGGAACAGGAGAGGACATGGGGAACTAGAGAGATGGCTCTGGGTGTGGCAGAATGTAGTGACTGAAGAGGCAAAAGTGGTCAAAGAGACAGTGGCTGTGGTTGCGCCTGTGGCTCAGTGGGTAGGGCACTGGCCCCATATCCCAAGGGTGGCGGGTTCAAACCTGGCCCCAGCCAAACTGCAACAAAAAAAAATAGCTGAGCGTTGTGGCAGGTGCCTGTAGTCCCAGCTACTTGGGAGGCTGAGGCAAGAGAATCGCCTGAGCACAGGAGTTGGGGATAGCTGTGAGTTGTGACACCACAGCACTCTATCGAGGATGAAAAAAGTAAGACTCCATCTCTACAAAAAAAAAAAAAAAAAAAAAGAAATAGTGGCTGTCAAAAGCATTCTTAGGTTTCTAGCTTGGTAGACTTGATTGATGGAAATGCCCTTACTAGAAAGAGCAAATACAAGATGAGGAGAAGTTTCTTCCTTTCTTTTCTTTTTCTTTTTCTTTCCCTGATAGGAGGATGATAAACTCAGTTTTAAACATGGTCCGTTGTGAAACCTAAAGCATTTCTAGGTGGAGGTGTCTAGTTGGCCTCTAGAAATATAACCTTGGAGCTGGAGAGAGATCAGGGGATTTTCTCCCTAGCTTGCATTAATACGATTCCTCTCGTCTGACTGTACTGGATGCTCCAGACACTCTTGGATTATAGCTACAGAATCTGGAGGAGGAGGGAGCTCATGTTCATGGCTCCATTGAGGGGATATAAAACTAGTTCTGGAGAGGTTAATTGAGCTTGCTAGCTCTGCACAGCTGCTGTCTGGTGGTGTAAGGAGGAACCAGAAACCCTGCTTCCCAGCTCTTTGACCAATACTTCTGCCAAAAGACTCAGTGGCACGTTCTGGGTCACAGTTTAATTCATGAAGTTGGGATATTTGACTTCCACATACATTTCAAAGGCAAAGAGTTGTGTCTAGAGAGTTTTCTTCTATTTCTTACCAGATGAGCTGTTAAAAATTGCCACACGTTTGCTTAGACAGGTGGAGGAACCAGGAGAATAAATATAGTTGCTCTTTTAGAAAGAGAAGGAAAAACCGTATAACAGGAAAGACTTAAAAATTATTAATCTAGAGAAGCTAAACTTTTTTGTTTTTAAAGAAAGCATGAAACAAAGTTTATTCAGGAAGAGAAAGGTAGGTTTACAGAGTATGAGTAAGATTATAGGCTTTCTGAGCAAGATACATTCGCTATAGAGAGTGAATGGGTCCCCACTGCCAGGGCAAAAAGGCAAAGAGTTCCAAACTTTCCTGTGATGCTACCAAAGGGATAATAAAAACATGCACAGAATTTATAACACAATTAAGTTCACGAACTCATCCTGGAAAATGTGCTACATATCCCATTGCTGAATATCACTACAATCACCTTGGAAGATTCCCCTGCCATGCACTGACACTGGCGCCTAGTCCTCTCTTCAAAGCACTTTTTCTAGAATAAATTGGGGAACTTAATTGTTACGTTGTATAGCAGAGGACAGCTCTGATGGCCAATCCAACAAAAGGGTTCCAAAATTGCTTTGAAGGGTGGACTAGGTGCTGGCATCAGGTGCATAGATTCCTAAGGGGAGTGCTTCAGAGGTGACCATAGATACTTAGCAATGAACTATATAGCACTTTTTCTAGGATGTGTTCATGAACTTAAGTGTCCAGCCTCATATGCCTTCACTTTAACCTGCCTCTAATAGCAATGTAACCAATGATAGGTAAGTTAATTTCAAGGCTTCAGTTTCTTCACCTGTAAAATAAAAGGATTCAAGCTATGTATTCAATACATATTTATCAAATGGCTAATATATACCAAGGACTGTGCTAGGCTTTAAGGATAAAATGCTAAGCAAACTAGACATGATATCTTTCTTCATGGGGTTCATAAATAGTATGGGAAATTAACACAGTCACCTAGTCATAAAAGTAAATGGAGAATTGCCTCTGTGATACATCCTGTGAAGGGAAGGTAGGGCTGATGTTATAAAAGTATGTCAAAGAAGGATTCAGATCAGGTCAAAGAGACCACAGGAGTTTTTCAAAGAAAGAGAGTTTTTAACTGACATCCACTATATGTATGATCTGGGTGATGTTTAATAGCCTGTTCCAGCTCCCACATGCTACTGTGATTCAATACACACAACCGAGTTATGGCATCCTTTGAAGTTATGCTCAACCCTGTCATCTTAACCAAACCCCACACTACCTTGCCCCTCTTCTCTCCCCTTCCCTTCATATGGAGCATCTTGAATGAATGGTCTATATTTACACCGTTCCCCACAGCTCACTACTTTTCAACCCACTGAAATCTGTTTTCCTCCTTTCTTTCAACTTGAATAGCTATTCCCAATATATCCAAAGACATCATGGTGGATAGACTACTTTTTGTTTTTAAAATTTGGGCAGCTTTTGACACTGGGTCCCATCTTCTTATCTTTGCTTCTGGGGTAAAATACTTCCCTTCTATATCACTCACTCCTTCCTTCCAATCTTCTTTATGGTCTTTTCTTCTGCACACTTTTTGAATAGTGCTATTCTGAAGTCCTAGCGTTGGGCTTCCTCTCTACACACATATATTAGCTAATCTCATTCATTATGAGGCCTTGACTACTGACTCTGAACTGATAGCCCCCAAACTGTGCTTTTTTCTACCAATATATCCCTCTCTGAGCTATAGATTTGTATATCCACAGCCCTCTGGTCATTTCTAACTGAAGGCTCTGTAGACAAACTTAATATTCCTAAGGATGAACTCATTATATGAATGTATTTCTCACTGAAGTCCTTCTGTCTGTGCCATGATGCCTCATCTATCATCACTAAAGTCAGAAATACAAAAAGTTCGACCTTTTTCTTTTTTTCTTTTCTTTTTTTTTTTGAGACAGAGCCTCAAGCTGTCACCCTGAGTAGGGTGCCGTGGCATCATAGCTCACAGCAATCCCAATTCCTGGGCTCAAGCCAGTCTCTTGCCTCCGCCTCCCAAGTAGCTGGGACTGCAGGCGCCCGCCACAACGCCCGGCCAGTTTTTGGTTGCAGCCATCATTGTTGTTTGGCGGGCCCGGGCTGGATTCGAACCCGCCAGCTCAGGTGTACATAGCTGGCGCCTTAGCCCGCTGAGCCACAGGTGCTGAGCCTCGACCTTTTTCTTAAACTTACCATGTTTGGTGACTTTGTACTTACTAGAAACTTTAATTAGAACATTCTTTCCCTCTCTGCAGCCCTTTCCACTCACCTTCCACACTTGTAGTGTTTGTCATCTCTTTCAGGGAACCACTGAAATTTCCATCTTGGGGTAGATACCTGTAGTAGGCAGAATTCTAATATAGACTCCAAGATTTCTACCTCCTGGTATACACTTTGTATTATCCTCTCCCTTCAAGAGTGGGTCAGTGTAATGGGATATTACTCCCATATTTAGGTTACACTACATGGCAAACATAAAGAGATTGTTCAAAGGTGTTTAAGTTGACTTTGAATTAGTCAGAAGGGCAATTATCCTAGGTGGGCCTGGCTTAATTAGGGGTACCCTTAAAATAGGGTCTAGAATTTAGAAAGATTTTCCTGCTAGCTTTAAGAAGTAAGCTGCCATGTGGTAAGACAGTTTGCAATAGCTCCATATGGTGGGGGCCCATGGTGGTCTCTAGGAGATGACTGACAGTGGCCCTAGATTGACAAGCAGTCAACAAAGGGACCTTAGTTCTACAACAACAAGGAACTGAATCCTACTAACAGCCATGCGAGCTTAAAAGAAGACCCTGAGCTCCAGAAAGGAATGTGGTCTGGCTGACACTCAGAAGCCCTGGGCATGCTGTGTTTGGGCTCCTTACCTGTTTATTATCTCTTAACTGTGAGGTAATAAATCTGTGTTGTCGTGATAGATGATTACTCTGTTGTTGTAATAAATGATTCCATCACTCTCAAAATAATAAGTTTTGGAAATTTATTATGCAATAATGGAAAAGGAGTCCAGTTCCTCTCCTGGGAGCTCCTCTAATTCTGTTGATATCCATCATAGGCCCAGACCCCACTGAGTTGAGAACTTTTTGACTTATCTTTTCTCTGTGCCAGACTCTGAGCTCATTAAGTGCGGGGGAAAGTGTTTTCTTTTTTCTTTACATCTAGTATTTGGCACAGTGTCTTACATAACATTGGTACTGAGCAATTATTTGTGGAACGAATGAATGAAAGCACTCAGGAGGAAACAAACACATACATGCTTGGAACCAATTAATTCTGCCTTTTCCATGGGAATTCTCTGAAAAAAAATAAAGATTCTAAAATAGAGTTTCTTAGGAGGTTTTCTGTGGCTATGTATCTCGTTCTCTCAATGCCTAGCTTTAATTAAGATAAAAGTTTTGAAAAGCATAAAAGTGTAAAAGCCCCCCCACCCCCAAAGCTAGATTCTGCAATAGTCATATACTAGCCCATACCATACTTAGAGGGTCAGAGAAATGAATTTGTGTCTCAAACATCTTGGCTTATGTCAGGAACTAAGGAAACATCAGGAAGAACTTCACTTCGTAGTCACTTTACAGTTCAGAGGACATGAGTTGTTTGGAAGGAATTCTATCAGCTAATGAGTGTTTTTGTGTATGTGTTCAAACACTGCACTGTTTTAAAATTACATTCCTTGAAATGTGGTATCAAGTTGGCTTTGATGGATTTCTCTACTGGGGAGAGTTGGAGAGAGGACTGAACAGAGGTGACAATGGGCCCTGCTACTGTGTCTTTGCTGAGAGTTCTAAAACAACGTATGTGCAGTGGTGAATGCTGTAAGATCAGCTTAGAGTCAAAGCCCCTGAGGACGGAAAGGGACATAGCCAGTGTGGAAAGTTGGGTGGGTTCCTTTATAAATAATAGTTTTCACTTTTAATGATGTGAGATTTTACATTTTTAAGTTATAAAGTAATATATACTTACTACAAAATAGCTAAGTAGTAAAGGGTGACAAAAAGAGAAAAATATACCTACAATTTCACTAAACAGAGAAAATTATAATCGCTGAGGGCATTTTGGTATTTTCCCTTTAACTTAAAAAAAATATAGCTATGATCATACTCACTCTATAATTTCATTCTCTGCTTCTATCTATTATACTTTATAATGCTAACTTTTATGAACTCTTCATAAACATTTGTAATGGTCATTTATTTTGGGGAGATAATTTTTAAATAAAGTAAAAATTATTGGATGATCTAAGATGTTTACTGCATCATTATAATAGAAATATTGTTGGAAATAACATTAATATACAAAAATAGAGAAATTGCTAGGTATTTTAAACACAAGAAACTCATATCAGGCAACACATTCCATTACAATTATTTCCTTTGGATAAATTACCAGAAGTGGAGTTGAATTACTGAGTCAAAGGAAATGAATATTTTCAAAGATCTTGGTAAATAGGTTTAAAAATTTTCATTTTCATTTCTTTTTGTTTATTAAATTTTAAATTAAAGTATAATGTAAATACATAAAATGCACAAATTGTACACAACATCACAAACTGAACCCAGTAAGGCTGCCTCCTACTACATAGCTACCAGCATTCAGAAGCTGTCACCATGCCCCTTCCGACACAGATCTCCTTCTCGTCTGTAAATGTAACTTCTGTTTTAATCTCAAATGCCATAGTTCTGCCTGTCTTTTTTAAAAAAACATTATGTGAATAGAATCATACAATATGTATTCCAGTGTGTGTGGCTTTATTTACTTAACATTATAATTATGTTTGGGAGATTCATCTGTGTGGTGTGTAGCAATACTTCATTCATGTTCATTACTGTCTGGTATTCTATGTTATGAGTATACCACACTTTATTAATTTAGTCTACTGCCAAGGATTGGTGTCATTTTTAGCTATTATGGATAACGCTGCTATAAATATTCTGCTACATGCTTTTTAGTTCAAATATATACATTCTTTCGCATATATACCTAGGAGTGAAATTGCTAGGCAATAAGATACACTAAATTTTAGTAAATATTGCCAAATAGTTTGAAAATTAGGTTTACCAGTTTATACTTCCATAAACAATGTATGAAAGTTCTTGTTTTTTCAAATCTTTATCAATACTTGATTTTGTTAGTTTATTTAATTTCTGCTCCTGAATGCATGTATGATGCCATCTCATCATAATTTTAATTAGACTTTCACTAATGCCTGATGAGGCTATTTTATTGGTCAATTAGACATCTTCTTTTGTGGAATGCCTGTTCAGTTCTTTGAGGCTCTTATTGTCTGTTTTGTTCTCATTGTATTGTGGGAGTTTTTGCTTTATATACATGTACATATTTGGTTATTTAATATAATTTATTTTCTCCTCTTAGCTTATTAGTAGTTACCCTAGGTATTATAACATATATCTCTTATAAGTTAGTACTTTTACCATTTCATGGGAAATGCAAGAATCTTAGAACTCATTAACTTTCTTTATCCCTTCCTATCTTTTGTGTTATTTTTTACATTGATTTTAAATCTATCTATCTATCCATTGATCTCTTGACCAATCAATCACAGATTGCACAGAACATTATATATTTTTACTGTCAGGGATTATTTATATTACTCACATATTTAAACTTTATTGTTTACTTCTTTTTGAGTCTTTATTTTCCTTTTGGGATTGTTTTTATTTTGCTTAAAGAACTCCTTTTATTATTTATTTTAGCGAGACTACTTTGCTGACAAATTCAGTGACTGTTTGTCTGAAAGTATCTTTATTCAGTCTTCATGATACAAGTATGATTTCCGTGTGTGGCGGTCTAAGTCACTGGATTTCCCTTTTTAGCTCTCTGATGATTTAATACCACTGTCTTCTGGGATTCAGTTTGTTCATGTTGAGAAGGTAACTATCTGTTTTATTGTTATTTTCT
This sequence comes from Perodicticus potto, assembly GCA_963574655.1. Taxonomy (NCBI): domain Eukaryota; kingdom Metazoa; phylum Chordata; class Mammalia; order Primates; family Lorisidae; genus Perodicticus; species Perodicticus potto. The sequence goes on from CAUYRH010089802.1 coordinate 10,891, forward strand.
TGGAAGTAATATATCCCTTTAGTGTTATAAAGTATATATATATCCCTTTTTTTCTGTTTTTTTCCCTTGTCCTTAGTTTTTTTTTTTTTTTTTGGACAGAGTTTCATTTCATCATTCTCAGTAGAGTGTTCTGGGATCACAGCTCATAGCAACATCAAACTCTTGGGCCTAAGTGATCCTTTTGTCTCAGCCTCCCAAGTAACTGGGGCCACAGACACCCACCACAACGCCCAGCTATTTTTAGAGACAGGGTCTTGCTCTTGCTCAGGCTGGTCTTGAACTCCTGAGCTCAAGCATTCTACCTGCCTCGGCCTCCCAGAGTGCTAGGATTAGAGGAGTCAGGCACCATGCCCGGCCCTGTCCTTAGTTTTTAATAATTTATTATGATATGTGAAGGTGTGTACTTTCTTATTGTTTATCCTGCTTGGGGTTTATGGTACTTCTTGAACTCATAGTTTGAAGTCTTTGGTAGGTTTTACACACTTTCAGCTATCATTTACTCAAATGTTTCTTCTACCATGTTCTGTCTCCTTTTTCTTTATGGGATACCAATTAAACACATGCTAGAATTTTAAAAATATTCTACATGTCTCTCATTCTAATTTTATCCTTTTGTTTCTCCACACATCAGTCTGAGTATTACCTTCTGATTTATCCTTTCCCTTCAGCTGCATTTAATCTTTTCTATTCATTGAACTCTTATATTTCTGCTAAGATTTTTTCACTTATCTCTGTTTTTGTGATTTCCAGTTTTCTCTTAAAATTTCTTGTTATTTTTTTTTTCTTGAACACACTCATCAAGTTATAACATATTGATTATATGTGGGGCTGTTACTACTGCATTCCACTATATTCCAGTTTATTCTAGTCCAGCATCATTTTTCTTTTGTTTTATGGCTAACACTTGTCTTTTTTAGGCCAATTTAATTTTTTCTATGTCAGTGCTGGACACTGTGTTGAAAGATTGTAGAGATAGTTTAAAGTTATTCATGGTATCTTCCTCCCAGAAAAGATTGACCTTTGCTTCTGGCAGGACATCAGTTGTGGGGGTATTTCCTGAACCCAATCAGGAAATGAGTTGTTTGAATCTGCTAAGTCTTTTAGAATAGACTCTTCATGAACGTCTTTCTACTTTATCATTTCTCTTTGGTGTGTTCCTTCTGCGTCACAAAGCCTGGAATATTGCCGGGCATCTTTCTCCTTTGAGGCTTTAAACTCCAATATTTATCCCTACTCCCAATTCTTATGAGACTTAGGAAAACTCCTGTTCAGTTTTCCAAACTCTCAGCTGCTCTTTTTGAATTGACACATGCCTCAGGAGAGAAGAAAGCACCAAATGGATGCATTTCTCTGAGCTTCTCTTCTCTCCAAGGTACTGATCACCCAAGTCCTCACTGCCCCTGGAGCTGTATGGTGCCTTCATACAGATATTTCAGTGTGCTTTGTCATGGCTTGGTTGTTGCCAATGAAAGAGCCAAAAAAGTCAACATGCTTTGCCAGAAGCTGAACTCTTTTTATTTTATTTAATTTTTTAAGCACAATGAGAAGGATGACAGGCAGGAAAACAGGGAGCCAGCCTGTGGTACGTACTAGAGGTTGATGAGGCAGACACCAGGCACAAGCCTGCTGGAAGAGGCTGTTGGGCTGATGATGCTTCCTTCCATAGTGAAGATGGAGATTTTTTTCATAAGGCAAATCTGATTTTATACTTTTCCCTTCTCTCCTGATTTTAAAGTAAAACTGTCACCTAATATGATTAATTCTTATAATGTTCCTAATACTTAAGCCTCAATTTTTGGATCCTAAATTTAAAAAATTATGTGTAATGTCTGCTCTGCTTTTGCTGCATTTGTGAAAGGACTAAATTAGACAGTATGTGTTGAAAGCACTGTAAATTTTAGAGTGGCATGCAAATGTAAAGGTTTACTATTGATTCATGCTTCTCAAAGTCCTGGGTTTTCTAGATCTATGAAAAATCCCAGTCAAAATAGCAACAGTGCTAACATACTGGCATTTCCTCTGACAGGCAAAGCTTGCTGTTCACAAATTTATCTTTGGGAAGAGTTTGGCCTTTATTTTTGTTTTTAAAATATTATCTATAAAGCATATCTCTTATTGCTTGTATTTTATTCTCTGAAAGTACATTTTAACACTGCTATTGTTGTTAGGTAATCTGCTGCATTATACTGCTGAGCCTTTCCTTGCTCAATTCAGTTTAAATAGACTGAAAGCCAAAATTTTTTCCTTCTTCATTCATAATATATTCATCTAAGAATTAAATGGAACCAAGCATCAATAAGCAATTTGCTGTGAGTGCTGAAAAGAAGACATTTTAAAGGCAGTGGATTCAAAATTATATTTCTTAATAAGCATTTAAACTGTACATAGGACCAAATTAGGAAAACCGGCTGTTGGTCATTATTAATTAATTAATCCTTTTGAGACAGGGTCTCACTCTGATGCACCAGGCTAGAGTGCCATGGCCTCAGCTTAGCTCAGAGCAACCTCATACTCTTGGGCTCAAGTGATCCCTCTACTTCAGCCTCCCAAGTAGCTGGAACTACAGGTGCCTGCCCCAATTCTCAGCTATAGCATTTTTCTATTTTTGGTAGAGATGGGGTCTCTCTCTTGCTCAGGCTGATCTCAAACTCCTGAACTCAAGTGACCCTCCTGCCTTGGCCTCCCAAGTGCTAGGATTATAGGTGTGAGCTACCACGCCTGGCTTGTTGATCATTATTAATGAAATGATTTCTATTACAAAATTTTCATCAATGAAAATAACACTTCCTATGATATCCTTGATTTATTTGGTGCCTCTTTGTTCCAGATTATTTAGGTCACTGTCATTCTCATTAGCTACCACAATTTATGATGGATTTTTTTCATACAGGGTACTCTTTAATGCTGGAACTTAGAAAAATACAAGATTTTCTGCCTTTGAAGGGCTTCACTGTATGTAGTTGGAGAGATAGGCTATTTGCATAGGCATATATAAATGATAAAGAAGGCGTTAAAGACTAAATAATTGGTAGGGGGTGTATTTGGTTGGAAGTTAAAGAAATTTTAAAGCAGAGAGATCTAGGAAATAGTCACAGAGGAGGCATGAATTGAGCCTGGCCTTATAGATGTTAGAAATTAGTTAAGTAGGAATGATGATCAAAGGGGATTCCAAACAGCTGGAAGAGCGTAAACACAGACCCAGTGTCAAGAATCCACAGGGCACAATGTGAGCTTCACAAAACTAGAGTGCTAGAATATAAGCTCCACAAGATTAAAGCCTTTGCCTACTTCATTCCTTGCATTATCAGCATCACCTAGCTCAGTAAATATTGCATGGTCAACTGGAGACCAGAGAGTTCTGTTTGCCTGATACGGAATTTGTTGCAGGAAGAAATTCTTGAGAAGAGAACAGGAAGCTGAGGTTTCCAGAGACTTGGGTTTCTGCCTGACAGCCACAGGCAGGGACAGTGAAGCATCTTGTCCTTTAGCTCACAGGTGGTGTCTCTGGCTAGAGCCATTTGCATTGTGCAGGTGGGGAAGAGATGGAGATTAATCAGCAAAACTTACTACCACATTGAAACCTTTCTGAAGGGCAGTTTTCCCATCCCCAGTCTTTCTGAAGTTTTGTTGCTGTTGTTTTGTTTCCGGAATAGAGATTTTGTGTATGATCTTTAATGGGGACTAAAGTCTGTAAGTGAAATACAGCTCAGTTAATGAAAAGCTTTTCCTGAGAGTGAGACAAGTTGGAGTTTGGAAAGTACAAACTGCTAAGTGTCAGGTCCTCTCAAAAATGGTTTGTATCCTTTGAAGAACCAGTGGTCACTGAAGAAGCTGGCACCAATCTGTTGAGAACGTGTCATGCTAACCTTGCCGCCTTTGGGAATGAGGTCACGAGACTGGGAGAACAGGCGATGCTGAGCAGTGCTTACTTTAATTTTCTGCTGAATGGCCTGTAGGGGGAAAAGAGAAAAGTATCTTGGGCATCGGTTTTACTCTAAACTGAAGCTGTCAAGGGGTTGCTCAGTAGGAGTGATGTAGCAGATTGGGTAGTAACAATAACGGTATTAAAGCTCATTCTCAGACCCTAAAGTTCAGACAATAATGATAAACTATGTATATAAATAAAAACTAGAAAAGCCAAACTTTTCAAGCTTGTAAGATAGCTTAATGTCATCTAGGCTTTTGACAAAGTTCTTTTAGTTTCTAAGCTGAATAACTAGGATGATAATGTTAAATCAAGCCACAAATGGTTGAAACACTGTACTAAGCTGCAAGGAAGTCGATTGGTGACCAGGTTAGTTTGCAACATGCCTCGGGATTCTGTCTTTGTGTTCTGTCCTGCTCTTAGTGATGCCCTTATCAGTGACTTCAATAAAGATAAAGTAGCTAGCTTATTGTGGTTTTCATAAATCCATAGCAAAAGGTTATTATGTGGGAAGATGCTCATCATTTAATATGTGATCCTACTTTAGCTTTAATTTCGTTGCTATAAAAATAAATTGGAACCATATGTCTATAAAACCCAACTGTAGTGGCTCAGATGTTGTGCATAGCTGCTGTGCTCTCTACCCTTCTCAGAGCAAAGTCATTGCACACAATTTGGGCCATGTGTTCCTGCTATTTGGACTGTACAGCTTTTGTGCCTGACTCAAGGGGCACCTGGGTAACTCTCAGGAGAATTCTACCCATTGAGGATGCTCATATTAGGCAGTGACTCAGAGACCCAAAGTGAGTCTCTTATGGGGAATTTTTATATGAAAAACAGATGTGCATGGAGTGGCAACACGTGTTACGAGAGCATAAACAGATGGTGATAAACGTGAATCGTATGGCAGGAAGAGCGCGGAGTCAGAACAATGGAGGCTGGAGAGAGGGGTGATCTAGAGAACCAAGGAGAAGAAAAAGGAAAAGAAACCCAGAGGACGGAGATGGGGGTAGATTCTGGACTTGGGGAAGGGAAGTTGCTGTCTTGTCCTTAGCAATCACCAGTTTCATGAATTCTATGTCTTTTATGTGCTATTTCTTCTACCCGTCTTTCAAAATACCTCATTGCTGCAGGTGACTTAATAGAAAGGATAATGTGGAGTTGTGTAGTGACCTTTCTGAGTTGTAGGGACAGCTTATTTTAAGTCTTATATGGTTTATAGCAAAGCTCCAGGCAAAGGGGCCCTGAGGAAATCGGTCCTTTTGGTGACAAAATGCATCAAACAAAGAGGGTACCTTATTAAGGAGGCTGTTCATCTGTTTCAACTCCCATAAAGCATTTACACTTCTCTATATATTTCATAAAAGTTTTCCATTTATTTTGGCATATTTGACCACTCAAACACTATTAAAATATTTAAGTTTGACTTTAAATTCAGATTACTATTTAAAAACCCGTGATAACCATAAAAAGTTTTCAAAACAGCATATATCCTATAATATTTAATAGATTTTAGAAGAACTTCAGAGTTAGAGTGATTTGTTCCTTAGAGTGAGGCTGACATTCCTTAGCAGCAATAGATATGAGACATCTTTTCGGTACAACATCGGCTTTTGTATCTATTTCCTTAACTGTCACAAAAGTAAATGTCATCAATCATAGGGGAAACAGGAATTTAAAGAAATAGGGTCATTTACTTAGGTATTCTTTCCTATAAGGCTAAAGGACATCCCCTGGCTCTTTTTTCTCAGCTACATAAAAAGAGAGGAATGAGATTTAATCCTCTTCATCTTAGTCTCTCCTTCTGATATTCCCCACCCTTCATTCATTGGCCCTAAAATGGTAAGCAATGGGACAGAAAACAGAAATAGGAAGCAAAAGAGAGGACACTAGATTAGAAATTTCAGTAACGTGGGGATGGGATGAGAACTTAGAACCACAGGTGGAGTTCTAGTCATGGAAGTGGGCCCAACAGTGTGAGAAATTCCATGCCACTCTGGAAGGTGTGGCAATCTCCCTGAGCTTAGATCTATCCTGATACTGACAGACTGAATGAGTACATAGGTCAAGCCAGACATGAAGCTCAGAGTCAAAGGGCGTATCAAAGCCATCACTAAGGAGACAGACAGTGAGTTCATCTGTTTTTTTCTTTTTTTTTTTGCAGTTTTTGGCCTGGGCTGGGTTTGAACCCGTCATCGCTGGCATATGGGGGCAGCGCCCTACCCCTTTGAGCCACAGGCACTGCCCGAGTTCATCTGGTTTAAGAAAAAAATCAAGGCTGCTTTTCTAAGGTCATCAGGTATTAGAAGGCTGATGCAAAAAGCTACAAAAATGATACACTGAAGTTAGCTTGAGAGTTTTCAATTGATGATAGTCAAATAGGACTGTTGTCTCCCAGCACATCAAAGGGGAAAAGGAAAGAGCTTAAAGAACCAAACTTCTGTTGTCAAGTATATGTTGCCATTAATGATTCTTTCTTAGTGCTGGCATTGCTATGGGAATCTCTTCCTTGGTGTCCCTTTGTGCGAATGTTCCTTGAGTCCTTTTAGGTTTCCTCATAACAGACAGTTTGCTGCTGCAGGTGAATAATAAAGCATTGGTCCTCTTACAGGTTAATAATAAAGCTTTATAAAAGGTGACATCTTTTCAGCAAATTTTTCATCTGCCTCAGAGTCTGTGCCTATGAAAAATTGTGTCCCAAGTGTCTGAAGCATTTACTGGATTCCAATTTTAAGTAGTGGCCGGAACAATGTGGCAATGAGGAACCAAAAGAGTTGAAGTTGGAAAAGGCTTTAAGAAGATGGGCCTGTCAGGGGAGTCGTCTAAAGTCTCAGAAGTTTGGATTTTAAGTGATTCACATAAGAGGGCAAATCAAAGAATGGACACCCAGGAACTAGGAACTCAAAAGATCTAAAGAATGGGTGAGGCAGTACAGTCTAGGGAAGGCTGAGAGCCCAGGCAAGCTACATGCCCACTGTTCACTTGTTCACTCATTTACTGTTTGTTCATTGGCTTTGTAATGGTAAGTGTTCGGTTAGACAGAGGAAATGCGGATGTAGAATAATGTGCAAAACAGGGCCTCTTACGTCATGGCAAGGGGGACAGAAGGTACTAACATTGTACTATGGATATAGACTTCTTACCGAGGTGGAAAATCTGATGAGCTTCCTGCTGGGGCTGAGTCAGGCCAGGAGTGGGAAGAACCTAGTTGAACTGACATTTGGCGCACTTCATTAACACATTGGCCTGCATTTTTCACAGTTGTTTTAAAGTTGCCCCAGAGGTTTTTTTTTTCTGTGTGTGTCTGTCTGTCTGTATATGTGTGTGTGTGTGTGTATGTCTTTATGTAGAAAGAACTTTTTATAGTCAGGTCAGAGTCAGAGACAGAGTCTCATTCTGTTACCCTAAGTAGAGTGCCATGGCATCATAGCTCACAGCAATCTCAAACTCTTAGATTCAAATGATTCTTTTGCCTCAGACTCACATGTAGCTGGGACTACCGGCACCCTCTACAATACCCAGCTAGTTTTTCTATTTTTAGTAGAGACAGGGGTCTCGCTTTTGCTCAGGCTGGTTTCAAACTTTTGAGCTCAGGCAATCCACCCAGCCTCCCAGAGTGCTAGGATTACAGATGTGAGCCACCGTACTTGGCTTTATAGTTAGGTGGTTTTAAAATTAATCCTTAATTGATCAATACATAGAAAATTTCAATTAGACAGAAAGGTTGAGTTCAATAAATATGGTACAAAAAGAAAAAATATTTTTAATTATAACAATTTTGTTTTGCCTTGTATTGACAATTTGGAGGACACACCTTTCTCATCTGTTCTATCTTTTACATAGGTAATATCTTCAAAACTTCTTTCTTATTTGTAAAAACATGCAAGCTAGAATGACACTGTCTATGTTGAAATAATAATCTCAATTTCCTTTTTCTTGCAGAACACATCAGACTTATAATTAAATAATTAGTTGCATTGTTTATTGTACACTGTTTATTTCTGTCACTAGAACATAAGCCTCATGAGGGAAAGAATATTTTGTTTATCTAGGCATCTTCCACAACAATCATGTTTGCAGATGAGACAATAGAAACTTAGCAAATATATCCCCCCAAATACAATTAAATAAAACTAATATTTAGTTTATTAAAGTCACAAATTTAAAAACCTATTTTCCTTAAAGCGTTAAGTTCAACTTACTAAACTTACTGTTCTACCTATACATTTAAAAAATATTTACATAAGAATAATTTCTTTTCCATGTACCTTAATAATATTCACTTAGTAAGTTAACTTATTGATTTCCCATAAACAATTAACTTCATTTGCAAACAATTAATTTATAGCTCTTAAACATCTCTGTGTACATTAAAATGCAATTTGATTCCCTTAAGCACATACTCAGCAAATAATTCTCTCTAGTTTTACAGTACTTTTGTAAATTAAATAATTCATGTTTTTAAATGTCTTAAATCAGGTTTAGTTAAATATTCAAACTGTTTGCAATCAATTGAACTTTATTACTGCTTTTTATGTAAAAAGCAGAGTAACTTCAATATGAAATCATGCATTGTTCTAATAAGAAACAAATAATTCCTATAATTATAAAACTTATTTCAAAATGTGAAAAAACATTAAAACGAAGTTTTTATGTACTTCAGCATCTTTATTTTTATATATTCTTATGGCTTTAAAATCATATAGCTGGCTAAAGAGAGCAGATTAACGATATTATGTGGAGTAAGAGGTAAAGATTAGCAGCATGTTGTACATACTAACCATTATAGATGTGAATGTGATACTTATTTTCTGTGTAATCCAACTTAGTCAGAGAAAAACCCATGAAATCCTTTCTTTTGATTGAAAACTCTCTTTTAAGTGAATGAATAGCCAAGTTTATGCCTGGGATATTGGTATAAACTGAATATTTGTGTTTCCTACAATTCAAGTAGAAGCTTTGACCCCCCCAGTGTAATGTTATTTGTAGGTGAGGACTTTGTGAGGTGATTAGGACAGGGGTGGAGCCCTCAAGAATGAGATTGGTGCCCTTATGAAAGAGGTTCAAGAAAGACTCCACACCCTTTCCACCACATGAGGACACAGCAAGAAGGTGCAATAGGAACCAGAAAACCGGCCACAACAGACACCAGATCTGTTAGCCTCTTGGTCTTGGATTTCCCAGCCTCCAGAATGTAAGATATAAATTTCTGTTGTTTATAAGCCATCCAGTCTACAATACCTTTTTCTATAGTAGCCCAAATAGACCAAGACAGGTATCTTTCAACCTTTATCTTTATCCAATTTTTATTCTCTTTCCACATTTTATTGCCTATTTTAGATAGGAAAAAATACTTGAACTCCTCCCATTTCTAATTGGGTGGGTGGTTTCTGATCTTTTTTGCTGGATGATTAGGAGAGTTAATTGAACTTTGTATTCCCTCATTGATGTTGTCACATTTTACAGTCTGATTGGATTTTTCATTCTTTAAAGTTCTCTTGCCTGGCTTTTGACCACAAATCCATAGTCATTTATGGAGATCTAAGAGCTTAATTTGGTTAAAATAGCAGGTGGGTAAGAATATAGATAGCTCAGGGCTCTTTCTGACAGAAAAGGAAGCATAGGGCATTCTAAAGAATAGTTTTCAATCACTCTGGGCCAAAGAAATAAAAATTGAACCTGCAAAAGGAAAGCTGTCATGCTGTGCCTCTTTATTCCCCAACCTGAAGCCCTGGCCATGCTGACTGCATGGGCTATCAAGAAGAGGGCCCTCATAGCATGTTGGGAGGCCGAGGAGGCAGGATGGTTTGAGGGCAGGGGTTCAAGATCAACATGAGCAACATGGTGAGACCCTGTCTCTACTAAAAATAGAAAACTTAGCCAGATGTAGAGGTGTGGGCCTGTAGTTCCAGCTTCTCAGGAGGCTGGGTTTGGAGGATCACTTGAGCCCAGGAGTTTGAGGCTGCTGTGAGTAGGATGATGCCATTGCAACTCTAGCCCAGGCAACAGATGAGATCCTGTCTCAAGAAAAAAAAAAGGGGCCCTTGTGAGCTACAGCACAAAAGGACCTTGGGTGTTGCTCACAGAGGGCACTACCATCCCTTTAAATTTTTGGGTAACAAATAGATCCTGCAGCATAGAAATGCAGACTAAGGAAGGGGGATAAATAATGCAGATTCATTTAGCAACAGTGGTTTACTGAATGTATTGTCAAAAGTTGTGACTAATCTATTGGTTCACGTGTTGGACTGCTTTCTCCTGCCTGAGACCAGAAGGGGAAAACCACAGTATCCCACTGAGAGGGATGATTCTCTAGAGGCAGGAAGCCCACTGGGCTCGTTCAATACCTAATCAGGGGGGCTGAAAAGCAGTGATTTAATTAATTATTCTGATTTTCTTTTGGAGAGGTCTGTGGGGGTTCATCTGAACGTGGGCTGTGGAACTTACCCATCATCCTCAGGGAGGCTATGTGTTTTCTGTGCCATACAGCAGGCCCTAAAATGGGCATTGACACCCACTGGTTTCCAGGGGAGGCTCAGTCAGGATGTCACATTCTGTAGAACAGCTGCAGAAGATAACAGTGGCATCAGCCTCCTCTCTGAGTGCAGACAAGGGCTAAAATACTGGCTACTTGGAAATCTTCTTTAACAAAGTATATGGAGCACTTTTTCCTGGACAAATCCTATAACCTTAGATTCTATAGAGGTCAAGGTGCTCATCTGAGAATTCAGACCTAAGACGCTAGTTATCTTTATGTCCATGGCCAATTCCAAGAAATGGAGATTTTGAATATCAATTTGAGATAATTCCTGCCATGAATGTTAAGACTCATCTTTCCCTTATCATTTCCAGCACCCTAATTCAGGCTCATGTCATTTGAGCTTAAATTATTACAAGGTTTTCTTGTGTCTGATTGCTCCCTGCTACAGTCTGTTGTAGGTGCCACTGACAAGTTAATGTTTAGAAAACACTATCTTTCATCATATCACATCACATCACATCACTGCCTTGCTCTGGAACCTGTAATGGCCTTCAGTTATTTAGGATATAAACATCAAACTACTCTATATTCCAAAGACTCCCAGTGTCTGGCCCTTCCTCCTGCCCAGAATAACCTCCCTTGCTCTCCAGAGCTTGTCGTGCACTTTGTTTGCCTCTCAAGTCTTTCATGAAGCTTCTCCTAGAGCTCCAGGCCATGCCAATCCATTTATTCACCCATTCATTAAATTTATTTGTCGCCTTTCGCAGTCCATGCACTACGAGGCTCAGGATACACACTTGTCTCCCCTGTCTTCAAAGCTACTGCATATAAGTTTGTGCAGTTTGTGTGCTCTCACAGAGGCCTGACTGAGGGGCCATTAAAAGCTGAAATCTAACTTGATTGTTCCCCACCTTCCGCATCCACTCCATAAAGGAGGAAAAGTTCTGGGGCACATTTATAATTGTATAACCTGCATTCTTGAGTATATTCTTAAAGGAAAGAACTTCTATTTTGATCAGGGGATGAAGGGAACTTATTCCTTCACATTTTACACATTCAATGAATGGGAGAATTTTCTGCAGACTAGCATCTGTCTCTGCAACTCAAGCCTTGTTTCTTCTCCACTGTCCACACATCATTGTTGGACATGTTCATGTTGCCATATGACCTTTGAACCTACCCTTTCATGTCACCAGGCCAAACTGAGTTCTTAAAGTAGATGATAGAAGTACCCTTATAAGTCATTCTTACACTTGGATTGCTGGCAATAGCTTAATTTTATCCCACAGTGACTGTCAACTGCATAAATGTATCTATTTAACCCGAATTATGTGTATCCCCAACTCAACTTCATTTTAGCTGTATCCTCTAACGTGCTTTGATAAGAATGGAAATGTGATGGAAGGAAAAGTTGGCATGGAAAGAGACAGCATTCTTAATGAATTGTAATTAAAATATCTAATTTATGAAAATGTTACGAATACTTATAATCATTGTAAGCCCATTGCTTGGGCCCCTCCCATGTTCTTGGAAAGCGCATCCCTCATGCAAGTAAGGGATGCCACTCTTTGGCTTCATCACTGTTGTAGTAAATCTGCCTTTCAATCCACCAAGGGTTGGGAGGGCTTGTCTACCCTACTCAGCCCGCCCTGCTGTCTTCTGTGCTGGGCCTTGATGCTCCTAGACTATCCCTTCACTGTCACATGAGCCCTGTAGCTACAGTCCTCCTGCCTCCAGACCATCCTGCATCTCCTCCATAGCTCTAACCAGGTCATCAATTAAGGCTGACTACCCCAGGATAAATTTAGTAAAATTTTTTCTCATTACTGATCTTCGTATCAGTTAGGGATCTAGGAAGCAATCAAAAGGCTGATTTGGTTGGGATTTCTCCCATCCAAATACTAACCAGGCCCAACACTGCTTACCTTGTGAAATTGTACATATTCAGGGTGGTATGGCCATAGCCTGGCTGGGATTTCTGAAGGGAGTTTAACGTGGGTGCTAGTTTCAGAGAGAAGGCTAGTTAAAGGAGAAGTTGAGGCTCACACATGGAACAGCAGCAGGGATCTGTTCCCTGGAAAGGGTCTTGTTAGCAAGGGCTCCCCATCGGGCTATTCTTTTAGAGTGGAGTTTCTTAACCTTGGCACTACTGACACATTGGGTCAGATATTTCTTTGTTGTGGTGGCTCTCCTAGCTGTGAATTACAGGATCTTTAGCCACTTCCCTGATCTCCACTAGCAACATGCATGTATCACATACCCACCCAGTCATGACAGTCCAAAATGGCTCCATCCATGGCCAAGTGTGCCCCAGGGGGCCATCTCACCCTGGTTGACAGCTACTGTCACAAAGGGGTACAAATGTTCTGGCCCTAGAGCAAGGGGTAGGTGACTGGGGGACAGAACCTTCCTATTCTCTCACCTCCTGTCTACTTCTCCTTGCTGAACCCAAACAGAAGCCAGAAGACAGGTTTCTGTTCCTTTCGGGATGTGCCTTTCTTTTACTTTAAGATTAAATCTGGACAGGCATTTAGAGCTGCTGCTCCCAAACTGAGCACAGAATCACCGTGGCCACAAACTGTCCTTTCGCTCTCTCCTGACTGCAGATGAATATTGCCTCTGGCAGCCTGGAGATTAGCTATGAAAGGCACTGCTGGGGCAGGCCTTGCCTCTTGCGTTTGCCTGTTTTTGCTCCACATTGCTGCACTGCTTGCTTACTTTCTGCTATCTTTAACTTAGCATCATCATTCAGATCAGCCTGCCCACTTATCAGAAGTGCCTTGGAAAGGTCTGAAGGAGCTGGAGAAATAATCAGGGCTGTATTGATACACTTTTGGACCCCTGACATCTTTTGAGAGAAATCCTATCACAGCCAAAGTTTCCTGTGTCCTTTGTCCTTCTGTAGTGTGCCCAGAGCCTTCCAGAGGAACAAATGCCAAACCCCTCATTCCACTGATGCTATTTTGCACAACTGTTTACGTGTCTGAATGATGTTTTGGCCGCCCTGTTGGCATCATGCATGGAGCAGGCTGTTAGGCAATATTCTACTGATTGACTGACTGGATAGGCCCTCAGCTATCTTGAAACAGGGTTCCTATATTTCATTGGCAGGATTTGTTTAGAATAGTGCTTGTTAAATTTTAATATGCACAGGGATCACCTGGGATCTTGTTAAAATTCAGATTCTGCAGTTAGGTCTGGGAGGGGTTTGAGTTTGCATTTCTAATAAGATCCTGAGATGCTGCTGCTGCTGCCTGCAGACCACGTTCTACCTAGCAAGGAACTAGGAGGATACTTGGGCCTTTCTGATATGAACAGTTCATTCAATAATAATATTTTGGGAACCAGTTGCAAAATGGAGGGTTTGGCATTATAAGGAAGACGATGCATACTTTATTCTATCCCAAAGGCCCCAGGTCACCTGGGTGAGCTGCTCAACTCCTTGGCACAATACTGTCTTTGGCTCTCTCCTTCCCTGTGGGGACAGGCCCCAAGCCTCTCCCGGCTAATGTTGACATTTCCTGCTGGCTTTGTAGACCCTTCCCCATCTCATCTCGTCTTCAAACATTCACAGAACCTCTTTCCTGCACTCGGTGCTGTCTGGGTGGAGGCCGGACTCCTGTGTGCGCTGCAGCTCTCCACACTCTCCCACCAGGGGCAGAGGGCCGCCCACGAGGAGGTGAGGGCCCTGTGAAGTAGGTGATGGGGTCGGGCAGCAGGTCTGCAGTGAGGGTGCTGGAAAGGGGTGTGGGGGACCCGGGCACACTTCCTTGTCCTAGCCATGCGGCCGGTGGTAGTCTCCACCTGTGCTGGTGTCCACACAGCTTAGCTCGCCTGCACAGAGCACCCTGAGTGTGGCTGCACTGGTACGCTCTATGTTATTTTTAAAAAGCACACATTAATGAGAGCTGGAGGTATGACCAAATGTACAGATCTTCTCTTCCTGAAATGCAGTGAAATGAACTAATAGAACCAAAGCCAGAGAAGAGCACATTATTTTATACCAGGGCTTCTCAACTGCAGTGCCACAGACAGTTCGGGTCAGATAACTGTGTTGTGGGGCTGTTTGTGCCCCGTGGGACACATAGCAGCATCCCTGGCCTCCATTTACTAAATGCCAATAGCACATCCCCCCAGTGTGACAACCTTAAATGTCTCCAGACGTTGCTAAATGTTCCTGGAGGTTGGGCATGTTTTCCCTCCTATGGTTGAGAACCACTGTTCTGCACCCAAACCAGGGCATGACCCTTTACTTAATATACAGGTTTTCACCTAGAGTCCTCCTGTAGCTCCACTAACCTGGGCATGACCTATGCAGGGATCAGCAGTGATGCTTGTGACAGGCTCTATCGCAGGGTTCTTCCCCACAACAGAGCAGCAAGTGCTGAAGAGAGCATGGGCCTTTCTGCCTTCTCTCCAGGGACACCTGCTCCCTGAAGCCGGGAAACAGCTGGAAACATGTTGTGCTATTTGCTAAGCACAGACCCCAGCTGGGCCAAAGCAGGGGCCTATGCAGGGCCTCATCAGGCTGGGAGGGAAATGCAGGGTCTTGTGGTGCCTGCATTTAGCAGTCACTTCCAGTTTAGCAGTACGTACCAAGATTTCAGAAAATTGGGCTATCCTTTAATCCAGCAATTCCACTTTTAAGGAATTTTCCTGAGAAGATTTTCAGAAAGGTATAGAGGGTAGTATATAAGAAACAGTGCTTAAAATATAATAAATAAAATATAAATAACAAGACCGGTTCTACTACTATTCAGAGATTGACTAAATTGTCGTAAATATGGATAATACATCAAAATGCAAATAGTGTGTGTCTATGTTGATTATTGAAGCACTCGATGGCAACAATCTGTAAATCTATATCTGCAGTACTCATAGAATACGCTGTCAGGTAGCATGTTGAACGTGAGCCCATTTGTTTAGTGTGTACACGTGCATGCTTGTGTAAGTATGTGTGGATGTGTGTGTGTGTGGTAAATCCAGATGGCAAAATGTTCTGCTAAAACTTATTATCAGTAGGTGATAGATCTCTGGGTGATTTTGTCTTCTTTTTTAGGTTTTGCATTATTTAAATGCTGCACAGCGAGCATACATTATGTGTAAAATAAGGGGGAAAAAGGTATTTGCACTTCAGGAAATCAAACAAAAAAAAGTGTGTTACAATTCCTGACCTATCCTAGTTGAATTATTAGAGCCATTCCCCTTCCAGTTAAAAATTGAAGGAAACATCATCCTTATTTGCATTTGTTTTTGGTCTCTGAGCCTATCTGTGCCTCTAGTTACACTGCAACTGTCTTTTTCCTCTGTGCCTGTAAGCCATGGGCTAATCTCAAGATAGCTCTCGTTCCTTAATTCTGGACTAGAAAAGCTGCTTAACCTCAAGAAATGAGTTCTGATGTTATAGGGGCACTGTCTGTTGTTAGGGTGTTTATCCAGATATGCACCTATCTCAGATGTGTAGTTTTAGGATATCTCCTGTGAAACTGATCATCCCAGTACTATACTTATCAAGGTACACAGAGTATAGAGATTCTCTCACCTGGGGCCTCCTGGCTTTTTGTCACCAAGAACCTTCCTATTTCTGCAGTATCTGTTGCAGGCGATCACCACTTGCAAATTCAGCAAAGGCCAAAGTCAGAGAATTGGGGTCTGTCACTGTCACTGGTTTCTGCTTACAGAGAGGGAAGCTATTTCCATCTCCCTTGCAGGATATGGTACAAACATTAAAGATGGAATGTTTGTCAGCTTCACTTTGATTCCAAAGTTAGAGTTGTGCCCATTGCACTGATTGCTTTTTCTTCATTTTTGACATATTTTAGGTTTAATAGTTCCCATTCAAGATAGTAATTTTCATAAAATTTTCCTTTTAGATATTTCATTTGGAAGCAGAAGCTTTTTTCCTTTAAGTTTGAGGTCAACTCTGAGGACTGTAACTAATGAGTCTAGCCTGAAGCCTCTTATTATTTAACAAAAATGTCTGATGAGATAAATTAAATTGAGTATATTTTGGACAAGCCTGCAAGCAGTCAGTGAGCACTCTAAGTGGAGTGACATTCTTTTATTTTATTGTTGCCTGAACGTCCTTATTATCTTTTCTGGCTTTGGTGTATTTGACTTTGACTCTTTGGACCTTGTCTTGGTTGAAAGACTGACTAGAAGCCAAACGCCCTCACCTAATGGGATAAAAGGTAAAAGTACTTTTAATGGAGTATGAAACCTATTGGGGATTTTTCATATTGTTCCCTGTCCTATACATTTAGCAGCACAATTTCCAGATAAAAGCCTTCATCTGTGCTGTGACAGCTCTAAACTCATAGTGTTCAATGTGCAGGGATCTCTAACTCAGTGAGACAATTACAAAGAGCAGGATCACTGGCCTCGCCTCCTGAGCTCCTCCCCTTTGGTCATGACACTGCATCCTCTCTGGTTTTCTCTGTATCTAAGAAGCCCACTTTCTTCCTGCCTCTGGGTTGTCACAGAGTTTGTCTCTTACCTGGAATGCTCTCGCTCTGTCCATGTCTGTCCACTATCCCTTTGTGGTTGACAAAAGCTTTCATCTTCTAGTCTATAACTTAAAATGCCTTCTTCCTCAGTCAAGACCCCTCTGAATCCCTGGAAGGTAGTAGGGCTAGTAAGTCCTGCAGCTGTGCAGTCTCACAGCACCCTGTAAACCTCATTTGTAGCTCTTATCAAAGTAGTGGTTGTATGTTTATTTATATCATTATTTGTTTAATATTTGTCTGCTTCCCTAGAATGTATACTCAAGGACCAAGGCTGGCCATATTTGTACTCTTGGGTACCTTTGGTTCTAAAGAGGAGGACGAAGAAGAGAATATGTATGACTCAGTATGAATTCATCGCTAATACTACTGGGGTGGGGAAGAAAGAGAGAGGGAGAGAGAAAAAGAGTAGCATATTTCTCTGATGATGAGTAAGGTAGATCACCAGTTGTCACATGAGTTAGGAGGATCTTTCAGGTAACACGACAGTTCCAAATAGCCCTGAACAGAACTCTGTCTTCTCTGATTGCTTTTGGCTTACCTGCTATGACCTGGGACATCTGAAATGACGATGCTGTCAAGAGGGTGACTGTAAGAATATGAGGTTGACAGCAGTAATCACAAGGGGT
Source organism: Perodicticus potto (assembly GCA_963574655.1). Lineage (NCBI taxonomy): Eukaryota > Metazoa > Chordata > Mammalia > Primates > Lorisidae > Perodicticus > Perodicticus potto. The sequence goes on from CAUYRH010089802.1 coordinate 28,429, forward strand.
CTCTTCAAGTCATAGCTAAAAAAGGAAGAGATTGACCTTATATAGGAGCTATGTTCATTTCATCTAGAAGTGACTTTGATGCCTGTGTCAATGACATACAGAGTGGAAATAACTCCAATAGGAGCTGGACTTTTACTCATTGAAATAATTTCTCCCTTTTTTTATTATGGTAAAATATACACAACTTAACTTTTATTGTCTTAATAATTTTTAAGTATACAATTCAGTGGTATTACATACTTTTATAGTACTGTGCAACACTTACCACCATCCAACTCCAGAACTCTTTTATCTTGCAAAGCAGAAAATCTGTACCTGTTAAACCACTCCCATTCCCTCCTTCACTGAGTCCCTGCAACCACCGTTATACTTTCTGTATCTATGAATTTGACTAATCTAAATATGTCATGTAAGTGGACTCATCCAGCATTTGCCTTTTTGTGATTGTTTTATTTAACAGTACGTGTATAATGTCCTCAATGTTTATCCACATTATAGTATATGTCAGAATTTCTTCCTCTTTAAGGCTGAATAATATCCCATTGCATGTGTATACTATAACTTGCTATCTACTCATTCAGTGATCACTGGAGTTGCTTCCAGTTTTTGCTATTGTGAATACCAATACTGTTATGGTACTCTTGGGTGTATAGTATTGTGGCACCAATACTACATTGGTGTTCAAATATCTCTTTAAGACCTAGTTTTTAATTCTTTCAGGCATATGCCAAGAAGGGGAATTGGAGGATCATATAGTAATTCTATTTTTAGTTTTTTGAGGAGCCCCCATACTGTTTTCCTTAGAGGGTGTACCATTTTACATTATAACCAATAGTGCACAAGTGTTCCAGTTACTCCATATCCTCACCAAAACTTTTGTTTAATAATAGCCATGCTAAGGGGTGGGATGTGGCATCTCATTGCAGTTTTGATTGGCATTTCTCCAGTGATTAATGATATTGAGCATCTTTTTCTGTGCTTATTGGCCATTTCTATATCTTCCTTAGAAAAATGTCTATTCAAGACCTCTGCTCATTTTTAAATTGGTTTTGTTGTTGCATTTTAGGAGTTTTGTATACACATATATTCTGGATACTAATCTCCTTTCAGATGTATGATTTTCAAGTATTTTATTTCATTATGTAGATTACCTTTTTATTCTTTTGAAAGTATCTTTTTATGTGCAAAATTTTGTGTTTTTTCTCTTAGTTTTTGATTTGAAGCAACAACAATCAATTACTATTGCTATCTTTTGTGATTCTTTTTTTTTTTTTTTTTGGTACACACTGTTCACACCTATATTTCAAGTTTGGAAATGCATATTTGCAAGCAGCAATACAAAAGTATTCATGAAGAATGCATAATCTCTGAAAATTATGAAAACACCCCTGCTACCAATACATTTCTAAATACAAAACTGACTATCATATTTGTTACTTCTGTGTAGCGAGAGAAGTTCATTTTCAAAACAGATAAAATTCAGTCTTTAGGTGTGAATGGTATGAATGACAGTCTTTTTTTTTTTTTTTTAATTTCTTAAGTTGTTTGGAATCCATAAGCATGCAAAAAAGCTTTGAACAGAAGGGTCCACCAAGGAACCAGGGCTGTCTCATGGCATCCAGTTA